>OY288267.1:87959141-88154141 GCA_958450335.1 Hibiscus tridactylites
GAAGCAGATGAGATGAGAAGGTACCCCACCAACTGTAGAGGTTACCCAAAAGCAGGAATTAGGCATCATGCAAGCCAACAACTTGTAGAGTTTTCAAAGGGGAAGTGCACTTGCCTGATCGAAGACAAAGCTAAGGTAGTCCGAGGTCATGTCTGAGATCAGAATGCCTCTGTGAGCAATGTCGCTAATACCTTTAAACAGTTGGAAAGCCGCATAAAGGAAAGCTAAAATGGCTACACTGAAGCAGTATCTACACAAAGACGGATAATCCCTGATCAATACAGACTACAGAGTGAACTTTGATGTTTGATATATTCAATAAGAAATTATATATGCCGAAGACAGGCAGGAACATCATGTTTAGGGAGTTGGACCTCTAATTATGCCTATATGCTATTTGGGAGACGAGGCTTTGATTAGCACAAGCAAGGCTCTGGGAAAATTCTTTCTTCAAGACTATCTACTGTCAGATTAAAGGTGATGCCTCGTTTTCGATTGGTTGGTTTCTTGCTCTCAATCTTTGTTTCTCCTTCTAGACTTTACTCTGTAATCTAAGTCAAAGAATTAAAGCAAAACATAGTTAAGCTTACATTAGTTCAGGGTACTCGGTGAAGCTACGAGATTGCTGCCGGTTGTTCTTCTTGGACGGAGTAGCCAGTGCGAGGGCTGAAATAAAGGAGAAGAGAAGCACCAAGAATTGAAGGAAGAGATTCGAATGATGTAGGGAAGGCCTATAACTTCGCCTTGTCGAAGACCCCGAGAAAGAAAAGGGAGAAGGAGTTGGAAATGGATGCTGAGTCTGGGAATTGGTCACTGACAGAGGGGAAATACCAGCCATGATTCTACAAGCAATCGCCAAGGCATGTTCCTTTTCTTCTTTCATCGATTCCTTTACCTGATCCATCCTTTAGTTTAAGCTGTGCTTTTGAGTTGGGTTTTGTTAGTGAAAATGAAAGTCATTGAAAATAAAGTCTTAGTATTTCATGGAGTTTCATGGAAAGTTCCGTGTTAGTACAAAAATTGCAGGAAAATTAAGAGCTGACTTTTTTTATTCGACCCAAGTCGCACACCTAGCTTTGGTGGGCGAGTCTCCTAGTATGGATTTTCCATACACAACACATCGAACTCGAGACCTGCTCAAGCGATACCAAGCTGCTTACTAGATTGGCCAGTGACGGTGGCGGTTAGGGGTGATAATGAGCCTGACCGGCTCGCGAGCTACTCGGGCTCGGTTCGGTCAAAGCTCGACTCGGGCTCGGCTCGGTCAAAGCTCGACTCGGGCTCGGCTCGAGACCTTAACAAGTTGAGTCGACCCGACCCAAGCTCGGCTCGTAAAGCTGGTGAACAGGCTCGAGATAATTATATATGTATGCACTAAAAGTAATCTGTTTAGCAAAGGATACAACAATTAAGAAAAAGTCACTTCAAAATTATAGTTGTAATTATTTAAATTCACTTCTTTTAGATTGTTTTCTAACACTTATATTAGTAGATTACTAAAATTAAATGACTAAATTAAATTAAAGTAAACTTTACACTATAAATTAAGAAAAAATCAATAACTAAAATAATAAAACTAAAAAGTAACATGGTTGAAATAGGTATTTAGCTATCCCTATAAAGCTTGTGAAGGAGAAACAACTTTACAGCATACATCAATATTCCACGTCTTTTTATATACATAAAGCAAGGAGTGCAAGCATTCTATAAATAGGTGCTTAAATTTAGAACAATAAACTAATTTACTCTTGGTTTTTCGACTTAGATCAAGTAACCATGGGTTTTTTGTGCCATAATTTTTTAGTTGAGATGGCTTTAAATTTGAGTTTTCGAAGTTCGAATTATTTTAATGATCCTTGAGCTTATAATGGTTTATTTTGAACCGAGTCCAATAGTATTGTTTCCGACCTAAGCTCGAGCCCAATAGTATTGTTTCCGACCCGAGCTTGAGTCTAAAATTTTGAGCTCGACGAGCTTTGAGCCCGAGCCTAATAATAAGCCTAGTCAAGCTTCGGCTCGTTAGCACCCTAGTGGCGGTAATGTAAATAAGCCTGTTTTTATTCAGATAAGAGAGCCGGAGAGGTTACTCAAAGAGACATTGCATAGGTCAACTCTTTATAGTCAGTTTTGTCAGAAATAATAAAAAAATATAACACAACAGATAATTAATTAAATCAACAAAATACATTACAAGAGGTGTATATATAATAATAATAAGGATTATTAACATTTAGAAATAAGAACAACACTAGTCCACATCTAACACATAAGAAGAGAGAAATCTAAAAGGCTTTTTTAACACTTGTAGAAAGGAGATATTATAACTTTTGCTTAAACTAAACGACGTGTGGTGTTGAGCTGAGGGTGTAAATTCAAGGCTTAGACTGGTATCCCCATGGATTGCTGCTCGCCCACTTCCATTGGTCCCTACACATCTCCTCTACACCGTATTTTGCCCTGCAAATGTGGACCACAGTTCATGAGAACTACAAAACACGGTTGACGATTCTCGGGATTGAATCGTGCACAACGGTCCCATAATGTTGTTGCTAGATGGATACGAGTAATGTGTAACGGATGATCCGTGCAATTACAATTAAATAATGCATTTGGAAGAGAGATTGGAATCGTAGACGTACTTCCAACCAAGTTCGTTTCGTGCTTTCTCGGTGGAAGCATAAACTGCGGTAGCATCTCCGGGTCTTCTTGGGCATAGCTTAATGGGGATTTTCTGCAGTATTTTCACCAGCAGCAATTTACATATGAGAAACAGAGAAAGAGAGAGAGATAGAATGAGAAGAAAAGGAGAACATTTACCTTGCCAGAAGCTTTTTCGAAAGCAGCAACCATTTCAAGCACAGATGTACCGCAGCCTGTTCCCAAGTTGTAGGCAACGCAACCTAAAACGACCCGTAAAAATTCCCGAAACAAACTGTCAGCAACCTTCATATCTTTGAAACAAGGCAACTTGAATGATGATAAATTGATCACCTATTTTATCTGTGGTAAAAAGTTTCCTAAGTGCAGCAATATGGCCATCAGCTAAGTCCATAACATGGATGTAGTCTCGGATCTGTCGACAAAGAATCAAGCAGGCACACAAGATGAATAGCAAAGTTGAACACACTCGACAAACAAGCAGGACTAATACAGAAAATTGTTCAGGAAATTTAACTTTCAAAACACATACCGCACTGCCATCCTTGGTCGGATAGTCGTGACCATATACATTAAGTTCAGGCAATCTACCGACCGCTACTTGCTGTATGTAAGGCATGAGATTATTCGGGATGCCCTTTGGATCTTCACCGATTTTACCACTCTCATGGGCGCCAACGGGATTGAAGTAGCGCAGTAAAATGATACGCCAATCTGGTTCAGCCTTCTGAATATCTCGTGCAATTTCTTCAAGGAAAAGCTGGTAAATTTAGAGAAATGAAAGTTTAGCAATAAAGTGCAAGTCAAGAAAATCCGAACCAAGAAAAGAAGCACTCCAGAACATACTATTATTTACCTTGGTCCGTCCATACGGATTCATGGCCTTCAACTCGAAATCCTCAACACAGGGTATTTTCTCAGGTTGGCCATAGACAGTTGCAGAGGACGAGAATACCATCTACTTTCCGACAAAAAAGGAAAAAGAAGCAGAGTCTTAGACTAGCAACGGATGAAACATATAACACCGCCACAGTAAAATAAGTCCGGGGAGCGAATCTCGTTTACTAGTGGTTCATTCTTGCTAACGCTAAACAAATTTGGTAGAATACAAGTACGTATTTTCGGCATAGAAACAGTGACAAGTCACCTGTAATGAATTTCAGCCTAATAAACATTTTAATCTACAAAGAAAGATAAAATCCATGACTGAATTCTTGGCACTGCACAATCCACATATGTATAACTGAAACAGTGAGTCATATAATAGAGATAAAACAACCTTCGTCGAAGAATCAAACACGGGAACTAACTTGAAACATCGATATGCAGCTCAACAAGGAATACTGGAAATCACAGCAATTTAATAATATCTTCCATACATCAGTTGGAAGTAGCAACTATGAATCATTCTCATACCTTTTTGCAATTATATTTGGCCATGGTCTCATAAAGATTGATAGTCCCAATCAAATTGTTATCGAAATAGCGACGAGGGTTAGCGACACTCTCTCCGACAGCCTTAAGGCCAGCAAAGTGAATGACAGCTTCAAATCTGCAGCAATTGTTAAAACATGAGAAGTCAAGTCAACAACATCAGTCAAATAGCTTCAAGTTCAAGTCATCTGCAAGAACTAAAGCATAGTCCTAAAGTTACAGTATGTGTCCAGTTAGGCATACTTTGTCTTAGAGAAAAGCTTGTCCAAATCATCCCTATTCCTCAGATCACCCTGCAACCAAACAAAACCAGAATCTTGATCATAAACCCTGCAGTTTTAACACTGTCTGAAACTGTGATATCCGAAAAGGCGGCTGCAACCGCAATTTAAATCCCGACCCTGATCTCATCATAGATCTTGAAACAAAGAAAAACCCCCAAATGTGTGACCAAAACAACAAAGGTTCCATCTTTTTTGGAGCAAACTAAATGAAAAAAAGAAATTCTTACCAAGTTGAACTCAAGTTTCTGGGAAAGCTGAGGACCCACCAGTTCCTTAACCCTGTCAACAGCTTCAATAACAGAGTTATCAAGATTGTCAATAATTGAAACTCTAAAACCTTCATGGAGAAGCTGAACGACTGTGTGGGTTCCAATGAACCCAGCACCTCCAGTTACAAGAATGGTTTTTTCCGAGGCACCCATTTTGTAAAATTATAAAACTTTTTTCTTTTATATTAATTTATAATTCAGAGAATGCAGGACTGAGGGGAGGAGCTTGGGGTTTTTAAAGAATTTCTTGTTTTTCCGATGGGAAACAATAATAATAATAAAAGCAATCAGATTTGGAAGTAATTCCAAATTGGGTCTTGGAAGAAGACGTGTTTGAGAAAATCAAGAAACTATCTTTTCGGAAAACGAGAATTAAAAGGATAAGAATGCGTAAGAAGAGGCAGATTTTGGGAAAAACAAAAAGAAAGTGGAAGTGTTTGAGAAAAACAGCTTCCACAATGTTGTAAAGATAGGTTTTTTCAGCCAATCACAGCTCACGGTCCATTATGTGTTTCGGTAGTTGCTGTCTGTCTGATCGGTAGCTGGGGCGGATCATACTAAACCGAAAAACCGAAAATCGATTCGAATTGAAGTGTTCGGACAATGTATGATTTACAAGTTTAAAAATTGAACTGAATTTAAAATTTTATTTATAATTAATTTTAAATATTTTATAATTAAAAATAATGAAATAACTTAAAAATTAAAGCTTTACCAAATAATGTTTAAAAGTCATCAAACAAAGTTATTTTGATTAAAATAAAATACACAACCTTAAAATCTAAGGTTAAGTAGAAAAACTGATAATCGAGGTTAATTGAACCGTATACACCCCCATTAGTATCTTTATATTTTGTGTATCTACCGGTACCAGATTAATTCAGATCGAATTTTACAAAGATTTAATATCGAGCGACTCTCTCAACTCAATTTTTTCTATTCACAACGTTAGAATTTGAATTCCTGACGTTTATTAAGGGAACTAACGGCTCATCTCATAGATGAACTGATTGTTTAAATTTAAAATCATTTGAGACTTTTAAATTATATTTCTTTAGGATATTGAGTTTTGGTTGGATGGTCTTTAAATAAACAAATTAATTGGATTAGAATTGATATTGATATATGAATATCAGTTCTTGTTCTTAATAATGGAAATGGATAACGATGATTGAATTGCAAAGTTTTAGCATAGGATAATCGAGGTTAGGGCCACTGTTTTTTCTGATTTAAAACGGCCCGTTTGAACTAGCGTGGTTGATTTAAGTGGTAAATAGTTTAGTATCGTTTAAGCATGTCTCGAGTTTGAGGTCTTGTATATATATAAAATTTTTGTTAAGAGACTCACCCACCAAAACTAAATGTAGAACACCGATCAGTTCAAATTATTTAAGACAAAACCGTAATAAATCGGGAGTACGCGTGTTTGAAGATAATGTTTTGTGAATCCACGTGATCAGCATGAAATGTTGGGAGCCACTAACCAAAGGATAGTTTTCTTACGTAATTTAAGATAATGTTAGTCGACTGGTTTGTTACTCGTGGGACCAAAACAAGCAGAAGCCGTTCAGCTTGTCCAAACGCATGACATTGCCAGCTACTTCTTGTGCAACTATGGATTTCAAGCACAAATTTGCAACTCGGGTCGATTCGAATTAAGTGGGTCTTAATGATGCAGTACAAGGCTGCTAGGATGGGGTCGTAACCGGGTGTTGTCCGTTTCGAAAGTAAAAGATTAATCGTCGTCGATTGTGTCATTTGGAAACATTGGTTCAAAAACAAAAGGATGGTTTTTACTATACGTAGTCGCAATCTAAATCTTTACTAATCCATACAAGCTAAGACAACATGAACGTCTTTTAACCACTCGGCCAATTAATGTATCTCGAGAATATAGTTTTGACACACTGTAAGCTAAACTTATATGTAGAAGCATGCCTTGTTCCACAAGTTAGTATACAACTGTGGGAAATTTGGATTGAAAAGTACCTTGTTAACACTATACACAAGTGTAAGTAGCACCGGCTTGGTCCTTCACAATGAAATGATGAGAGAGGCCTTTCCGACAAGCAGGCAGTACCGCAAAAGTTTGTCGGATTCCATTACCAGAAATTATCGATACGGATTCCGGATTAATACTGTTGGGAGACGGAGTTTTCGAACAAGAATGGAAAATGTGCATGGCACACTAATTAACCAAACTGTTTTCCATGGAAGTGTAATCCCATTAAGATCTCCATTCATCCTAATTCCTAGCTATGTTACTCCTAATTTGCCGTAGTTGGATTTACGTATTTGATTATCAAAGGAGATGGTTGTTTTCGGAGACCGAGTCACGCATCAGATGTGTTATTTTTAGCTTCCTGGTAGAAAAAAATGGAGAAAGAGATCCTAGAAACAGGGAAACAATGAAATTCCTCACTATACATAGCTCATTGGGCTCTGTCTTTTCCATTTTTCATTCATTGTTGGCGAGTATCGAGCTCGAAACATGCCTCAGGGATCGCTCGAAGTTTTCCTTGTTAGTGCCAAGGGTCTTGAGGATATGGACATGTTCGGTGAGTCTAAGCCTTAATCTAAATCTTATAGTCGTCGCCTTGTCGGATCTGTGTTGGTAATGTATTTGGGAATGAGCAGGTAAAATGGATCCTTATGTGCTTATGACATTAAGAACTCAGGAGCAGAAAAGTAGTGTTGCGTCGGGACAAGGGTCCGAACCGGCATGGAACGAGAATTTCCTATTCAATGTGTCGGAAGGTGCCGAAGAACTCAAACTGAAAATAATGGACAGTGATATCGCTACCGCGGATTTCGTCGGAGAAGCAGTGTGAGTATTGCTATGGTTCTTAGACATTTCATTCATTTACACTACTACTTTCTCGAGTTTTAACGATGTCCACAGAATTCCGTTGAGGGCCGTATTCCGGGAACGAACCATTCCTCCGACAGCATACAATGTTGTAAGGGAAAAAGAATTCAAGGGAGAGATCAAAGTTGGTCTTACTTTCACCCCTGAGGTATTCTTCAATGTTGGTCTTAAATTGATTTATGTTTCATATTTCGACACATAACATTTTCGTCACACGATAATAGGGCCGGGAGGATTATGATGGAGGGAGGAAGCACTCTTCACGCCCGGACAGAGTTAGTTCGAGTTTTTTCGTATATCGAACGAAATAATACTAATAAAGGATCTTGATAGTATAAACTGACATTTCGATTGCTTCGTGATAGGATCGGAGTTCGAGCGAAGACGAAGGGGATGACGGTCGTCGGAGGGGTAAATCTCATGGAAGGAGAAATCGCTTTTTAGGTGATGACTAAGGCCACTTTGCCTTGTTTTATGACATTGGACAATAAAAAAAACATTCCCTTCTTCCATTTGAATAAGATGTCGGGAAGTTCCTGGCAGTGACTTGTTTCATTTATGTATCCTCATATCATTTTGTACAAGGGGGACGCCGACGTAAACTGGCGTCCTCCTTATGCTTAATTGAATCGAATAAAGTTTTTCTACATTCTTCTGTTGCTGGATGTTTGCAATGTGCAAATTTAGATTCTCTAGTCATTGAAGAAACACTAACTTGTCACAAATATAATCAAACAGATCGAATTCGAAAACAATGAGGAGAAACTTCATCCACTCATTATATTTCTGCATGTTGGCAGAGATTGAGGCATGATTTTATATTACAGGTGCATACTGTTAGAGAGTTATATTAAAATGTTAGTGGTGCAAACTGCAAGCTCTATACATCAATAGAAAATATAAAAAAATATATATAAGTTATATGAAAGTTTTGAATTTGCAGGGATATAATCGCCCCTCCAGCACCCCTCAGTTTATGCCAACCATGCATATGATACAAAATATTGCTTCAATGTCAATGTCAGGCCACCATGGCTTATACGTTTCTTCTACATGATATTTTGTATTAAAACAACTCCTTTTGGACAATTCAATCTGTCAAGTCCCATTATATATTGCTTGTGTACTTGGGCACTTCTTTTTATTTGAAATACATGGAATTTCAGGCCCCATTGTATATGATACAAAATATAAAACTTTAATCACACTGATACCAATTGCATGCAGGGGCGGAGCTAGAAAGATATTTAAGGGGTGTCATTTTTTCAACGATATTTAAAGAGGAATAATTATTTATAAAGGAATGTCATTTTATTCATAAAAGAGATGTTATTTGTCCATATTTTTAATTTTTTATATACAAATTATATAAAAAAATAAAATTTCCAAAAATTTTGGATGTCATGAGACACCCCAATTCAAAGGATTGCTCCGCCCTTGATTGCATGTAAGATAGGTAAAACCTTCCTTGTTACTATTGTTAAAGACCAAAATGTGGGTTTGACCCATCAAGCAATATTGGTTCTTCTTCGTCAAGTTCTAACCTTGGAATATTTGTAATCAGGGACGGAAGCAGAATTTTATATAAGAGGAGACGAAAATAGATTTTCAATAGAAAAATTTTAAAATTATATACGAATTTCAAATTTCTAAGGAGTGACTGACTGATTCCTCCACCCCTCGGTCCATCCCTGCCTGCTATTAACTGCTTAACAACTTTATTCTACAAAAATAATACACATAATCCATTAAATTACCTTGCAACAGTGGGAAAAAAGTTCCACCTATTTACATTGCATGACTTAAGCTTCTTTGAGATTAAACAAATACAATTGCATTCCTTTCTCTCAAACTCTATTTACTATACATAACTAAGAAGGAAAGAGAATAAACAAAACAACTGCACTATAATTAAGCTGCCAAAGATGTGCCAAAAAAAAAGAGACTAATCAGTTGTGGAGGGGGTTCGGTCCACCCGGAACTGTTCGATACGAAACCTGATGAACCGGTTCACTCTTTTCTGCAATGGATTTCTCAGAAGACTTTGCAGGGAAATGCCATGTAGAGAAACCTGTGCTGGTTGTTTGTTCTGCTTCATTGCTTGTGAATCTGCAACTTGAGAGGTGGATTATGGAGAGTAGGATCATAAACAACATGAATGAGGATTTGGGGTTCAACATTCTCATCATTTTAATTTAGAGAAAAAAAAGGGCAGAAAATTATGATGGGAAGAACTGCAGGATGATGAATTTAAGGAATTGGGTTTATTCACTTAAAAGAGGCAGGTGGGAAGTCTATATTAATATGAGATCATGGCATGAAGCAACCAATGGTGAAGATGTTACCAAAAACTAGCAATTAATTCTGCATGCTTTGTAAATGGCAGAAATACCCTTCAAGCTTTGGCTAATTCTGCCAACATGTCATTAATTACTCCCCGTCAAAACAACAGTTTGGAACTAGTAATCACTAATGCAACTTTGTAAAGGAGATGTAGATGCTTTTAGGGTGGCTTAAAAGCTCAAGATTGTGAAAGGTAAAAGTGATTTAAAGCGGGAAGTTCTGCGGTACAACAGTCTAATTTAAGATTCAAAAGTGATAAATTTTGAAATTTGTCCAAACAATTTAATATGTTATATTTTTTATAACATTTTAGGTTGTTTTTTTGTTTGTGTTTTTTCAAAATTTGTCGAAAACCACCAACTTAAAATGTTGTAAAAAATATACTAACATTTTAGGTTGTTTGATTTTTTTTTGAAACTTTCCCTTTTTTAAACATAAATTAAGTTGTTGTACCGTAGATTCACTCATTTAAAGGGGAAAGATATTTCAACAGAGATAACATGTTTAAAGTGTCATGGATGTTGTTGGGATTTGGATCCCAAACTTACAATATATGCTGACGGAAAATTCTACAGTAGATGACATGTACCGTAATGTACCACTAAATAGGTGTACCGCAATGTACCATTAATCATTTTAGTTAGTTTTGAAATCACAGGGACCAAAAGTATTAATATCAATTTTTAAATAAACTCTTAAAAACAAATTTTATATTGTATTCAATTTTTTTAATTTTTTAATCAAAAAACAACAAAAGTTTCATTACTATAATAAATACTACATTTACTTTAATTTAATTTTTATTAGAGAAAAATATTAAAGAAAATTAAGGTTTTGAAACCCTAATATGCTGCCACCAGAACCCAATTGACGGCCAGCAGCCTGGGGCTGGACACAGGCTGAACAGCTACCGGGAAGGGCTTTTGGCCACTGGTTAGCCGTAAAGGTGGGATCGTTTCGGGGATGCGGCTGTTGGGCCACGCTTTGTGCATTTCGGGTGAAGGTCGCAGCACTCGCAAATGGTCGGCGAGTGAAGCGCGATGTCTAAACTGGTCGGGGTTGTCGTTGACAATAAACATGGAGAGTTTTACGGTGACTTATGACGTCAACAATCAAAGGAGGAGGACGTGAAATGCCAGCGAATCTCGACGAATTTAGTGACGCGTTTCGACTACGGTGACGATAACTAGGGTTTTTTTTAGTTAGGGTCGATGAAGATTGGTTATATGTTACATGAAAATTATACCAATTTAATTATAACCCCATAGACCCGCCTATATGTTAATACAAATCCTAGGGAGTCACATTAGGGTCACCAGAGCGACCCACGTTAAAATTTTAAATAAACAAATTGCTAAACTATTTAAAATCGTAAATCGAGTTTTAGATTAAAATACAATTTCAGAAAACATTCAGACAATGAAACAGAACTGTGATAAGAGTTTTAGACTCCAATATAAATCAAAACATGACTTATATTCCCCCTAATTACACAGATACCATACTCCGCGAGAAAAACCGAAGAGACTCATACCGACGTTGATAGCTGCAACATGGTCGATCTTTTAACTTGTGATGGTAAAAACAACGTGAGCTTCGAAAAGCTCAGTAATACAAACTACCAGGAGATGCTAAAAGCACAAGTAGATATATGGCAAGCTTTACATTGTCATGATGAACCAGGCAACATTAAGCTCAAATTACGATTCAATAATTCAATGAAGCATTATATTAGAAGGTAACATAGTTGTTCTATATTTGATCACCCAAATCTTAGGAGATGAGTCTAAAGCCGGAGATTCAGAAAAGATTCAGACTCCAAAAGTTGAATCAAGGAGTTCAGAGTGGTTCATTAAGCGCGAATTGTAGTTTTACTGAGATTTCAACTTTAATACATTAATTTAGTAGAGTATGTTTCAGAAGAGGTCAGAAAGTTTTATTAATTTACTTAACTACCCTCCAACCATACGCCAATATACAGAAACCCAGAATAGTATAAAAAAAGACTTACCCTAAGTCCGTCGGGCGTAGAAGCTTACAGAAAGGCTTACCCTAGGCCCATTGGGCGTATGAGCTTAGGTCCAGAAGGGCTTACCAGCGCTGAGCCTACAGATCTTCATTCATATCCCAAATGAATTCAGTTTACATTCAGAAGACAATATTACAGAAAATAGACATCAGATCTATTTTTTATACTAGAAGACATATGTCAAATTTATTTTATTATTATTTCGTATTCAATGTCATATATCAGATATATTTCCATATCAGAGGATAGAAACTAGAGAATTGCTTTCTTTTCGAATAATAGTGTCATACTTTTAATTTTAAGCATATGGTCTTGGATTAGAACAGAGAGTATTTACGGACACATGGTACGCACCTTATGGTCTGATTTATTTCTCAGAGACACTTGATAATGATCAGAAATGGAACATTGTCAATTTTGGGCTAATTTCAGAACGAGGTCCTTGTGGAAAGAGAGGTTTGGTAACAACGACTCAGACCAGACATTAGAAACTGAAGAATTAGGATCATTGAGACTTCGAATATATCATGAATGATCCAAACGCTAAAGCCTACAAGGGCATTATGGTCATTCTAACCTTTAGGGGTAATTTGGTAATTAGACTATCAGGTAAAAGCGATGATGTACGGAGTTCAGAAGTTCTAGTTACTTATCAGGTTTCTGAGTCCCTTTGAACTAATCGCAAACCATCGCACAAGGTTTATTATTTAACCGAATCAGTACACTGCAAGTACTCACTTCTCAGAACTGACTACATTGTATGAGAAAAGCTCGTCTCCACCAAGCAACAACTGAGCATACAACGAGAAATCGAACATGTATTCAAATGGTATTTCTCAAGTAATCGAACATGTGTAATGCATGTGAACTCGATCCATAGCATCGAATACACACGAAGAACATGTTGCTCTTACCATTAACCTAGGTACTTTCTCCAAATAACTTGAACATGGCTTTATATGGTATTCTTTCAACATCACAATAGTTCCCGAAACGACCAACCAACAAGGGTCGTGTTTTACCACTTTCAAAGCTATTGCCTTTGCTTGGCTTTATTGATATTTCTCATTCCATGTCTTAGAGGTATTTTCAGTCACCTCAATGTCTGAAGGTGTTTCAATTATTCTGAGCCTTTCGGTTCTTCCAACTATTCATTCATTTCAGATCTCGATGGTATATCCATCATTTCAGAAAATTGACAGTTAGTACCCGAGGATATTTTAGTCTTCTTGTCATTACGTTCATTCTGATTACTTCAGCCTTTTTGATATTTTCAAACCTCTTTGATCAAGCCAGTCAGTTTGGTATTTTATGCCACTTTAATTAGTTCAGATATACGAATATATATATATATATATTAGTGTTATTTTCAGAGATTTATTCAGTGTTCAAATATAATCCAAGTGCTATACAATTCGAAGGTTTAAGCTTTGATCTACAACTTTTCAAGCAAAACGAGGTTTTTAGATAAATAAGCTACTTTACCATATTTGGTGTAGACTCTCAGATTATTTTGTTGTCAGAGGTATTTTAGTCCTTCTTGCACCTTAAGGTCATTTTCGTAATTTCGTAACGAAGCATTTCAGAAGTTAGATCATTAACAGACAATCAGATCTAGAGTATAAAAATCCTATGAATTATTCTTGGATATCAGAAGTTCTTACAAGTCTCTTATCTTCCTAACCGAGCAATTCAGTCTAACCAAGATACTATCATTTTTCTGTAATCAACTTGACTAAAACAAAATTAACCATATACTTAACATGATCATTCAGTCATTTAGCGGATACCAACATGTTCCATAACGCATACAAGAGGTAGTAATTTATTATCTTGGCTCCAAGCTACATCGGTCGATCCGTGAACGACGTTCGAACACTCTTGAACCCGGATTTGACGTCCCTCAACAATTCGTATTCAAGGAACCGTAAGTACCTTCAATTACACAAATTCCCATTTCAATCCTTATTCACAATACCCTTAACTGAATAATTAAATACATATACAAGCTTGGGTTCAAGATCAGATTTGAAGGCTTTCGGGTCAGAATTTTACAAAATGGGCTTCAAAAACGGACTTAGGACGTCGAAAAACATAAAATATGACTTTTCAGAAAATTTTACTTTTTGAGTCAAAGTCAACGCTGACGTGAGCAGTCAAAGTCAACATTGACGTTAGCGGTCGGGTCAATGATGACGTCACTTGTAACCCCCTCATCCCGGTCTGGCCGGATGACCGGTCCGAATGGGCCACACGGGGAAAACCGAGTGAAAACCCGTTAAGGTTCCCCCTCGGTTAGCAACCCTATTTTTTTCTTTTTATTTTAATCTTGTCTAGAGGAATATTAAGTCCTATGTGATTCACAACAGCGGAAAACATTCAAAGGAAGTCACATTCGAACCACAACCATACACAAACAGTCCATTTATAAGCTTACAGGGCAGACCGTATCGGTACCCTAACTAGGGGTATCGATACGCCCTGACCAGGTAAACCCAAATAGTCAACTCGAAAAAGACCGTATCGATACAGCCCTTGAGCGTATCGATACGTCCTCTTCAGTCAACATCTCGTGGTCAACGAGATAAACCCGTACCGATACTCCCCAACACCGTATCGATACACCAAAAACTCCCCAATTTCTCAGAATTCTAGTGACCAAAAACCGTATTGATACACCCCCGTGTATCGATACGCCCAGCTAAAACTGAGCTCTGCAGGCAAGACCGTATCGATACGGCCCTTAGGCGTACCGATACGCCCTGCCCTGCAACTCCACCAATTCCAACTTGGTGACCTCAAACCCGACACTATATGCATTTTTAGACTCGCCTATACACATACAAACATACATGCATCAAAACTACAACCGAGACTTGGCTTACAAGGCAGTGAGTCTACAAGGATCATACAAAACAAGACTTCATGCAATTTCACAAAAAGAAGCATACTTAGCAAGCATAAGGCACCATATACAAGATAGGCAAGCATAAGGCATACATAGGCCAACGACATACATGTTTAGGCATATTCAAATAAGCAACATAACAAGCATAATCCGCAATCCATGAAACAAAGCATAACACAACTACGAGTTTAACATGCTCAAACACAAATTTCCTAAGGAGTTTGATCCCAACTCCTACAACTCTATACCCCATTGTCTAGGCATTATTACAAAAAGCAAACCATACTTGAACTAGCTTGAGAACTCCAAAAGCTCTTCCCTCGCCCGCTTGCCTCCCGAACTCTATCTGCACGTTGGAAACAAAGAGAGCATAAGCCAACTAGCTTAGTGAGAGAGGCTCTACAATTCACAACATGCAGTTTTCCAAAACATGGTTTATATGCAAGAAAGCAATGGATGCACGAGGGTCAATCTCAACAACAACACGTGATTTTCACAAACACAACCAACATACACATACGGTGGGACTACACATCACCGTTTCGACTAGTGGGTTTCCAATGGGACTACACATCAAAGTACTACCCTACTAGTCACTACCGGTGGGACTACACATCACCGTAGTTTAGACCACCATCACGTGAGGCACGAACTCAACTCGACTACACAATTATCAATTCAAAATGCACTTAATGGTCATGACATATAAGCATCCAACATATCACAACAACATGGGAGTAGAGAGACTTACACACGGGTTTAGGTGACCCCTCAAGGTCCCACCCAAACCCCAAAAAGAGTCCATATCGAGCACAATGCAAAATCAATAATTCTACTCACCGTTGCTACCCAAGAGAAGATCGAAGACCAAGCTCAAGACTCCGAAATCCCCGGATTCGTCCTCGAAGCTTCTCCAACCAAATTTCTCGTTTCTAGTCATTCCAACACCAAGTAAACAATCCCAAATCAGTCCATAATCCAAAATAATCAACCCGGATTACATACCAAGCACAAGACTTCAATTTTTCCATTGAAAACAAACCCAAAATTCCAAAACCCGAGCAACCCTTAAGAACACCTCAAAACCATTCATTTCAACCCTCAAATTACTCATTAAAGCCTTCAAAACAATGCTTACATATACCCTAACCATTAGCCCTCTCATTTCTACATAAAACACCCCCATATCTCAACCCAAAACCTCCCCAAAACCTCCCAAAAACCCAAATCCGGGAATATGCATAAAATCCTTTAAAAAATCATATATATTGAGTCTCATGAACAACAAACAACCCCCACCCCAACAATAAACCGAAATCTTTAGTCAAAGACCATAAAGGAAACATTTTTATCCAAAATCCTACAAATTCCAAATCTCAAAAACATGTATAAAAATGAAAGATAAAGGTGTTAGCTTGTAGGGAAAAACGAGGGTAAGTCAAAAACGTGATTACCTTTGCGAAACTCTTCAAAACGGGCAAGAAAATGGATGGAATAGTAACCTAAGGAGGATGGGTGGTTTTGGACGTTGAAGAGAAATGGTGTGGAGAGAAGAAGATGAGCCAAAAAGCAAATAGTTTATGTTTGTTTAAAATGGGGGGTCAAAAGACCAAAACACCCTTAATGAATTAAGGGAACTACAATGGAAGACACCATGGCAAATTTGGGCTTGTCTTGAAAATGGTCCAACTAAATTTTATTTGTCTTAAAACCCGAGGCCCAAACCGTTATTTTATTACTTAAAAATTAAGAATCGAAACCCGAACTATTTTTAAATTATTATTTTCACCCGACCCTCGAACCCGGGTGTTACAACTCTCCCCCACTTAAGGAATTTCGTCCTTGAAATTACCTGACGGAAACAAATACGGAAACTGCTCAAGCATGTCAGCTTTCCTCTCCCATGTGGCCTCCTCCACACCTCTATGTCTCCACAATACCTTGACCAACTCTATAGTCTTGCCACGCAGTACCTTGCTATCTGAAGCAAGTATCTCAACTGGTTCCTCGTTGTAGGACAAGTCCGGATTTAACTCTATTTCTTCCACTGGCATAAATGGGACGGATCCGATCTATACCTCCTAAGCATCGACACATGAAATACATCATGAATCTTCTCTAGCTCAACTGGGAGCCTCAATCTATATGCAACCGGACCAACTCTCTCAACTATCTTATAAGGCCCTATGTACCTTGGGCTCAACTTGCCCTTCCTCCCAAACCTCATCACCTTCTTCCAAGGTGAGACTTTCAAAAACACTTTATCCCCCACAGAGTATTCTACCTCATTCCTCTTTAAGTCAGCATAGGACTTTTGCCGATCTGAAGCCGCTTTCAAGCGATCACATATCAACTTCACCTTCTCGGCGGCTCCCTTAAGCAATTCGGGCATCGGCACAAGTTTCTGTCCGACCTCGGCCCAACATATCGGGGTCCTACACTTCCTACCTTACAAGGCCTCATAGGGAGCCATTTGAATGCTCGGCTGGAAGCTGTTGTTATACGCGAACTCCACTAACGGTAGGTGTTTCTCCCATGACCCTTGAAAGTCAATGATACAACACCTCAACATACCCTCCAATATCTGAATTACCCTCTCAGACTGCCCATCTGACTGCGGATGATACGAAGTGCTGAAGTTCAACTATGTACCCAAAGCTCGATGCAAACACTCCCAGAATCTAGAGGTAAATCTCGGATCTCGGTCTGACACAATCGACTTCGGTACCCCATGTAGTCTCACAATCTCACAAATGTACAATTCGGCCAACTTGTCTAATGTATAGGTAGTGTGAATCGGTATGAAGTGAGCACACTTGGTGAATCTGTCCACAATCACCCACACTGAATTTTTCTTCGAAGGAGTCAACGGAAGTCCTGACACAAAGTCCATAGTGATACGCTCCCACTTCCACTCTGGAATTTTCAACGGTTGCAATAACCCTGAGGGAAACTGGTGTTTAGCCTTGACTCTCTGACAAACCATACATTTACTTACAAACTCGGCTACGTCCTTTTTCAAACCAACCCAATAATACTCTTCCTTTAATCTTCGATACATCTTCGTGCTACCCGGATGCATAGCAAAAGGACTATTGTGAGCCTCATTCAAGATCGTACGCCTCAACTCGGTATCCCCCAGAACCACTATCCTATCCTTGAAACATAGGATCACATTCTCTCCAAAACAATACTCGTAGGCCTATCTTCGGCTATGTCTTGCACGTGAGGTGCCAAAGACTCATCTCGCAACTGCTTCTCATGAATCAACTGAATCAATGATGGCTTAGCTTGAAGCTCGGCCACCAACCCACCATCCGTAGACACGCTTAACCTTGCAAACATCGCTCGCAACTCAACGGCCACCTTCCTACTCAAGGCATCGACCACAACATTTGCCTTGCCCGGATGATACTCTATGGTAAGGTCATAATCCTTAAGAAGCTCTAACCACCTCCGATGCCTAAGATTCAACTCCCTCTGAGACATCAAATATTTCAAACTCTTGTGGTCGGTGTACACGATGCACTTCTCACCATAAAGATGGTGTCTCCAAATTTTCAACGCGAACACCACTGCAGCCAACTCTATGTCATGTGTGGGGTAATTCTTCTCATGGACCTTCAACTGTCGCGAAGCATATGCCACAACCTTACCTTCTTGCATAAGCACACAACCTACCCCCACGTAGGACGCATCACTGTAAATCACAAACTCTCTCCCCGGCTCAGGCTGAATCAAAATGGGAGCTTCGGTCAAAGCTTTCTTCAATTTCTCAAATGCTTCTTGTCTCGCATCTGACCATTCATACGGAACATTCTTCTGTAGTAACTTGGTCAACGGAGCCGCTATTCTCGAGAACCCCTCAACAAACCTTCTATAGTACCCCGCCAAACCTAGGAAACTGCGGATTTCTGTCACTAATTTCGGTTGTTTCCAATTCACAATGGCTTCAATCTTCTTGGGATCTACACTAATCCCACTAACTGAGATCACGTGACCTAGGAAGACCACCTCCCTAATCCAAAACTCACACTTACTTAGCTTGGCGTACAACTGATTCTCAAGTAGGGTCTGAAGCACTAACCTTAAGTGTTCATCGTGCTCCTCTTCGGTCCTAGAGTACACTAGGATGTCATCAATAAACACTACCACAAACCTGTCCAAGAACTTATGAAACACCCGGTTCATCATATCCATAAAGGTTGCTGGAGCGTTGGTCAACCCAAAAGGCATCACCAAGAACTCATAATGCCCATAACATGTACGAAAAGTTGCCTTCGGTATGTCCCCATTCTTTACCTTTAACTGATAATATCCAGACCTCAAGTCAATCTTCGAAAACACGGAAGCACCCCTCAACTGGTCTAGCAAGTCATCTATCCTTGGCAAGGGATATTTGTTTTTCACGGTCACCTTATTCAACTGTCTATAGTCTATACACATTCTCATGCTACCATCCTTCTTTTTCACAAACAAAACCGGAGCACCCCACGGGGAAACACTAGGCCTAATGAAGCCTCTGTCAGTCAACTCCTGAAGCTGTGTCTTCAACTCTTTCAACTCCTTCGGTGCCATTCTATACGGAGCAATCGACAGCGGTGCAGAATCATAATATGTCTCAATAGAAAACTCAACAGCTCTATCTGGAGGCAAGCCTGGTAGCTCTTCCGGAAAAACACTCAGAAAGTCACATACAGTCCTGATGTCCTAAGGTCTCACCTCACTCACATCCGGGTTCATTACGTAAGCCAAGTAAGCCTGGCACCCTAAACCCAACAAGCTATGAGCTTCCAAAGCCGAAACCACATTGGACAAAAACTTGACATTCTCTCCAACTACCACAACCTCAAAGTCATCGGTAAGCCTCAAAGAGACCCGCTTAGTCTCGAAGTCAACCCTAACTCTATGATCTACAAGCCAATCCATGCCCAAAATCACATCAAAGCCATAAAAGGGTAACTCCATCATGTCGACCGGAAATACGTGGCCCTGAACCATCAAGGGACACCTCCTATACACTTTCCTAACTACCACTGTATCACCAAAGGAGCTAGTGACATTTACACCTACCTCTAGCCAATCACAAGGTAAACCTAATGACTTTGCATGTTCACCCAAAATATACGAATGTGTTGACCCCGAATCTATTAGAGAAAGTAAACTCAAAGACTGTAATGTGAAATTACCTGCAATGACATCAGTTTCATTCCTAGCCTCTCGTTGAGCGTACACCCTAGCCGGTCCTCCTCCCTCGGGCTGGACTGCTACAACATGAGCCAAGTTCCTCTGACCCTCATTCCTCGGCTGAAAGTTCCCACGGTCGCGCCCACGGCCTCTCTGATGCTCCAAACCCCTCGTTGGAGCCGGTCCTCCCCTAACTGGGTGTGGGAAATCATGCCTCAAATGGTCTCGGGAGCTACAGTTCCAACACGCCCCAAACATACCCATGCACTCACCTGGGTGGCGTCTCTCGCACCTAGTGCACTCCGGAATGTGTCCAACGGCCCCTTGGCCCTAACGGCCCTGACCATGGTTACCACCCCTAGGTCTCGCATCCGGCTGGTACCTCCTATCTCTATGCCTCTTGGCATGATCTCTATCCCAGTTCGCATGTCTCTTCTCGGAGTCAGACCCACTAGCACGTGCTCTAGAGCTCAGGTGCTGCTCTATATCCTTGGCCCTAGAAACCAAGACATCGAACTCAGTGTAGTTGGAGGCCAACATGTAGGTCTTCACATCAGTAGTCAACCCATATCTAAAACGCTCGCATCGCTCCTTCTCATCCGGAATCAACTTTGGCGCGTACTGGCTCAATCTTACGAACTGGATCTCATATTCAGATACGGTCCTATTACCTTGAACCAAAGCCATGAACTCCATTTTCTTTTCATCCAAGTACCGAACCCCGAGGTACTTCCTCTTGAAGGCATTCCTGAAAAACTCCCATGTGATATCCGCCTCGGCCATACCGGAAATAACAGTGGTCCACCAAGTATAAGCATCTCCTTGAAGCAATGAGACGATGCATCCCAACTTACGGGCATCCGAACACTCCATCTGACCCAAGATGCGAGTAGTGCTCTCAAGCCACCCTTCCGAACCCTCCGGAGACAACCCACGAAACTCAACTGCCCCCAAATTACGGAGCCTCTCTAGGGGTAATCCTGTCCCCGCACCCTGAGGTGGTGCTGCAGCTTGCATACCGGCCAAAGCTGTCTGAAAAGCTCCGGCTATAGTTTGAATCAAATAAGCCACATCTGGCCCTGCCTGGCCTTGGCCCGCTGGAGCCCCATTACCTCCCACATTAGCCTCAGCCTGAGGCCCATTACCATCACCTCCGACGTTCCCTCCATTACCATCAGGAGCATTAAGAGCAGGAGGCATGTTCTCGGGTGCCTGGCCACCCGCTCTAGGCCGTCCCCTCGATCTCACCATAGCAATTAAAGGAATCTAAAACAACAAACACACAACAACAAAGAAACGTTAGGTTAGCAAAGGGGCAAAGGACTCCGGTTCTCAAGCTCTTTAAACCAAAACAATTTTCCCTTTTTATTTTGACAACAACGCCTAACAATGAGGACTCGAACCAACTCTCAAACAATAGCAAAGTCACCATGGCATGCATTCATACACCGTGCTAGAGACAAAATTTAAACATACATGGCAAGACACTCATAATACCTTAACTCACCTCACTTACCTGCCCGAGGTCTCGGAAACCTCAGGCTTTGATACCAATAAATGTAACCCCCTCATCCCGGTCTGGCCGGATGACCGGTCCGAATGGGCCACACGGGGAAAACCGAGTGAAAACCCGTTAAAGTTCCCCCTCGGTTAGCAACCCTATTTTTTTTCTTTTTATTTTAATCTTGTCTAGAGGAATATTAAGTCCTATGTGATTCACAACAACGGAAAACATTCAAAGGAAGTCACATTCGAACCACAACCATACACAAACAGTCCATTTATAAGCTTACAGGGCAGACCGTATCGGTACCCTAACTAGGGGTATCGATACGCCCTGACCAGGTAAACCCAAACAGTCAACTCGAAGAAGACCATATCGATACAGCCCTTGAGCGTATCGATACGCCCTCTTCAGTCAACATCTCATGGTCAACGAGATAAACCCGTACCGATACGCCCCAACACCGTATCGATACGCCAAAAACTCCCCAATTTCTCATAATTCTAGTGACCAAAAACCGTATCGATACACCCCCGTGTATCGATACGCCCAGCCAAAAATGAGCTCTGCAGGCAAGACCGTATCAATACAGCCCTTAGGCGTACCGATACGCCCTGCCCTGCAACTCCACCAATTCCAACTTGGTGACCTCAAACCCGACACTATATGCATTTTTAGACTTGCCTATACACATACAAACATACATGCATCAAAACTACAACCGAGACTTGGCTTACAAGGCATTGAGTCTACAAGGATCATACAAAACAAGACTTCATGCAATTTCACAAAAAGAAGTATACTTAGCAAGCATAAGGCACCATATACAAGATAGGCAAGCATAAGGCATACATAGGCCAACGACATACATGTTTAGGCATATTCAAATAAGCAACATAACAAGCATAATCCGCAATCCATGAAACAAAGCATAACACAACTACGAGTTTAACATGCTCAAACACAAATTTCCTAAGGAGTTTGATCCTAACTCCTACAACTCTATACCCCATTGTCTAGGCATTATTACAAAAAGCAAACCATACTTGAACTAGCTTGAGAACTCCAAAAGCTCTTCCCTCGCCCGCTTGCCTCCCGAACTCTAACGATCTGCACGTTGGAAACAAAGAGAGCATAAGCCAACTAGCTTAGTGAGAGAGGCTCTACAATTCACAACATGCAGTTTTCCAAAACATGGTTTATATGCAAGAAAGCAATGGATGCACGAGGGTCAATCTCAACAACAACACGTGGTTTGCACAAACACAACCAACATACACATACGGTGGGACTACACATCACTGTTTCGACTAGTGGGTTTCCAATGGGACTACACATCAAAGTACTACCCTACTAGTCACTACCGGTGGGACTACACATCACCGTAGTTTAGACCACCATCACGTGAGGCACGAACTCAACTCGACTACACAATTATCAATTCAAAATGCACTTAATGGTCATGACATATAAGCATCCAACATATCACAACAACATGGGAGTAGAGAGACTTACACACGGGTTTAGGTGACCCCTCAAGGTCCCACCCAAACCTCAAAAAGAGTCCATATCGAGCAAAATGCAAACTCAATAATTCTACTCACCGTTGCTACCCAAGAGAAGATCGAAGACCAAGCTCAAGACTCCGAAATCCCCGGATTCGTCCCCGAAGCTTCTCCAACCAAATTTCTCGTTTCTAGTCATTCCAACACCAAGTAAACAATCCCAAATCAGTCCATAATCCAAAATAATCAACCCGGATTACATACCAAGCACAAGACTTCAATTTTTCCATTGAAAACAAACCCAAAATTCCAAAACCCAAGCAGCCCTTAAGCACACCTCAAAACCATTGATTTCAACCCTCAAATTACTCATTAAAGCCTTCAAAACAATGCTTACATATACCCTAACCATTAGCCCTCTCATTTCTACATAAAACACCCCCATATCTCAACCCAAAACCTCCCAAAAACCTTCCAAAAACCCAAATCCGGGAATATGCATAAAATCCTTTAAAAAATCATATATATTGAGTCTCATGAACAACAAACAACCCCCACCCCAACAATAAACCGAAATCTTTAGTCAAAGACCGTAAAGGAAACATTTTTATCCAAAATCCTACAAATTCCAAATCTCAAAAACATGTATAAAAATGAAAGATAAAGGTGTTAGCTTGTAGGGAAAAACGAGGGTAAGTCAAAAACGTGATTACCTTTGCGAAACTCTTCAAAACGGGCAAGAAAATGGATGGAATAGTAACCTAAGGAGGATGGGTGGTTTTGGACGTTGAAGAGAAATGGTGTGGAGAGAAGAAGATGAGCCAAAAAGCAAATAGTTTATGTTTGTTTAAAATGGGGGGTCAAAAGACCAAAACACCCTTAATGAATTAAGGGAACTACAATGGATGACACCATGGCAAATTTGGGCTTGTCTTGAAAATGGTCCAACTAAATTTTATTTGTCTTAAAACCCGAGGCTCAAACCGTTATTTTATTACTTAAAAATTAAGAACCGAAACCCGAACTATTTTTAAATTTTTATTTTCACCCGACCCCCGAACCCGGGTGTTACATCACTGGTCAACTAGGTTGACTCGACTGAGTTAACTCAGGCGATTTGACTCACTGAGTTAACTCAGACGGGTTGAATCAGTCAACGGCTCGGGCAGACGGGTCAGGTAGGCGGTTTGGGTCGGACTGGGCCGACCAGTTCATGTCGGTTCAGTCGGTTTGATCCCGGTTCACTTACCAAGAATCCAAGATTGTCGGCCAGTAGTCGAAAAGTCACTAGAATATCACTGAAATGCCGATTCTACCGAGAAAAAAATAAGGCCCGTTAAATCCTATAATCGATTTATTCTTAAACAACACAAACAAGGCCGAAAATGCAACAGGTCTTACCCAAATAGAGGCGAGCTGCAGGAAAAACGCGATACTCCGGTGAGGCCACTAACGCTGTCAGATGAACAATCGACCAGTAAGGTCTTGCTCGTCGTCACATTAGGAGCCCGGATTTGGTGTTCGTTTCACGAACGGACGGCAACTAAGATCGAAAAATGCAAGAAACAACGGCAACGATTTGGGTTTCTTGCTGAAGTTTCAAACGGGATTTGCCGGCAAAAGGCGGCTCGATTACACGCGTGGTGGCCATGGCTGAGATTGCGACGACGTGACGCCTCCGTCGATGTAGGCGGTGACCACCACCGCCCGGCGGTGACGGAGATCGACAACAATCGGGAAGGTGAGTAGGCAGCAAGAGAGAGAGAGAAACGAGTCATGTTATAAATAAAACGACACTCCTTTATAAATAATTAACCCTCTTTAAGGATGGTTGATAAAATAATACCCTTTAAATAAATTTGTAATTTCGCCCTGTGTACACACGGAGCTGGTTTGTTTCTATAAAAATTACACTCTTTTTTAAATAAAGATGTAATTGCTGGGGGAGGTGACAATTTTCCAGGAAAGAGAGAGGGAAAACATTTATGAGATATGAGTTTGAGGAAGTGTATGCTGTTTGGTGATATAGAATGGTTGTGATTTTGAAGATTGCTACTTCAATTCCTTTTATTTAGTGCCGTGTTTGAACTGAAACCAATTTTTGATTTTTTTCCCAAGCAAACCAATGCTATTTTTTTAATAGTACAAAAAAATTGTGTTGCTTAAAAATTTTATTTTTAATATATTCATGTTTGATATTGTAAGAGTTGTGAATCCAATTTTGTTTCGGAAGATATATGTGTTCTTCGCTAGTTGATGTCTTCCATCGATATCTTTCGTAGACAGAAATCCGTTATTAATATATATCCCGTGGTACGAAAGAATTTAAGACCGTCTGAAACTTTGTGCTAGAATGTAATAAGTAGGTAATCTATTTTATATTTAGTTAATCTGTTTTGGATTTATTAAAAAGTTGAATATTAGGCTATATAAACCCATATGCTGTATTGGGTCAGCGACCCTTTTGTTTTTAATATCTGTCTTCTTGCTCAAGAGAGGCTTCAGATCGCACCCGAGAGCATGTAACTTAACCGCCTTACTACCAACAAAAAAAAATCTCTATAAATGTAAAAGAAGTGCAATGAAGATGAAAAAAATTACATTCAAGACTGAAGAAGAAAGGAAGAAAGAAAATTGAAAAAAGCAAAGCCTTTTTCAAGTACACTGAACAAAAATTCAGATGTACATAGCTAATCAACTTACTGTTATTGGAACAATTCATTGCTAATGGCTTATGGAATCAGCTCACTAAAAAAATAAAAAAAAATTCAGAAGACGTAGAAGTAGGGTAAACGTTAGAATGTAATCAGTAGGTAATCTGTTTTACGTTTAGTTAATTTGTTTTAGCTCTAGTTAATATGTTTTGGATTTGTTAAGCAGTTGAATATTGGGCTATATAAACTGGGTAAAAATTTTTCGCCCCCTAATCATGCTCCTTTTTATGCCCAACGCTAAAAATTAGGGGTGAGCAAAAATATCCGACCCGAAAACCCGACGACCGAACTTAAAATCTCGGGTAATTCCTGGAAAAAAATTACCCGACCCGAAAAATTTACCGGGACACGGGCCGGAAGTTTCCCCTTAGCGGGTATCCGACCCTACCCGATAAAAATTAATATATATTTTTTATATTTAAAATTATATTTTTATTTTATGTTTCTTAATATTTTCACTCTAAAATTAAGTTTAATTCCCTACATTTTTCTATGTTTGTATTATATTCTTTTAAGTTTGATTTTTTTAAATATTTTTGTGTTTAACATGTGATTTTTTTAAATTTTAGAATTAAAAAAAATAAAAAAATAGGAACCGGGTACCCGAATCCCGGGTACCCGGATATAATGGGCCGGGACACGGGCCGCTTAATGAGGTACTCGGATGAACCGGGTACCCGATAATGCCCACCCCTACTAAAAATCACTTAAAAGTTAAATTCTAAACTCTAACCCTAATTTTCACATCCTAAACCCCTAAACCCTAAAAATAAATCATACCCTTAATTCCCTAAACTCTAACCACAACCCCTAGCCTTAAACCCTAAACTCTAAACCTTAAATCCACTATTTTTAACTGGGGGCATAAAAGGGACATGACAAGGGGCAGACGATTTCTATCCATATAAACCCATATGATGTATTGGATCAACAACCCTTTTGTTTTCGATATCTCATTCTATTGTTAATAAAAGTTTTAAAATTCCTCTTCTTCTGTATTTTATTAAATCTCTAACCACCATTCACCTTCTTAACTTCTCCACCTTCGTTCAACTCGTCGCCGGTCATAATGTCAGAGTTCACACACTCTGCTTCCATTTTGCTATCCAATAAAGAGTAAAAAGTTTATATTGAGTGGAATTACTTTTTATGCACATCTTTATAAACAAAATATCGGTATACATAGATATTAGGGATTAGCGGTTTTAATATCATAGCTAGTTATAAAGTAAATTGGAGTGAAGTGGCTGCATGAACCCCATGGGTCATTGAAAAGAAAAATGAGCAGGAAAATTAAAGAGGGTGTATAGTTTGTTCACGCTGCATCTACTCGGGGTTAGGTGTTGTTTAGCTCTAGGGGGGTATACCCCTACTTAGTTGCCTTAAAAGGCAGGTTTCATAACAGGCAATTAGGTGGAAACATTCGTTGATGCTCCCATTTTGGGTCCCATTAGTTAGCTCTAGGGGGTATACCCTAAATGGTCCTAATGGGACCTAAATTAATTGGGCATTAAATAGGTGGACCAATGCTGATTTGAATAGATGATTACGATGGGATCCGTTCCTGCACATTCTTTATTCTAGCCCTCTTCGGTCTGAAACCAAAGTAATTAGCATTTAGGTTTATTCCTCTCAATCAGTGTTGAATTTTATATTGATTTATATTAGGGTAATTATATTTCTATGTACATGAGGCGGTGAAAACAAAAAAAAATTCACAAGTATTTTAGTTTATAGTTTAAGGATTCTGTTTAAGGTTTAATGTTTAGGTGTTTGAGTGTAGGAGTTTTAAAATTAGGGTTGTGGATAGAATCAAGATATAGGGTTCATGTTTAGGGAATAAGAAACTAACTCAACTAAAATTGACTCGAGTCACGAACCAAACGCCCCTTTAAAATTCACTTTTGTCGCCTATTCTGACTCATTTTATTAATGGTGTTAAAAAATGATGTGGTACTTTCAGCCAATAATAACTAAAAACTTGACAAATAATCCACATCGTTAGAACATTAACCTCAAAATCGATAAATTAATAGGCTACGTCAACATCTTGAACTGTCATATTAGTATAATCGATCGTCACATTAATATTATTAATATCTACATTAACACCGTAATAATTAATATCGATAAAGAAAAATAATGAAACAATTGAATAACTTCGATAATAAAATTAATTTCCACAAAAAAAACACAATACACCACTCTCAAAAAGCAAACTATGTTGTCTTTCCACGCAATTTTCACAATTATTTATTTACCTTACTTATTATTCTTAGTATTTTTGGAACACAATAGACGCAAGTATCAAAAGTTGAACTAGATTTATTGGCAGGGTGTTACATTTTCCTTGATTAAGTGATTGAAAGAAATAATTTGTAGATGTCCAATTATATAGGCATAATGTTAAAATTTTAAAATTTGTCATTTTTAATTGTACTCTTAGAGTGTGTTTGGTTCACGGAATGTAAGATTATCTTTCGGAATAAGATTTTCGGAATGTAACATTACTTGACATATCACCGGGAATGTTACATTACTTTGTTTGATTTATTGTGTAGAAATGTAAGATTACTGTGTTTGGTTGGAGGTATATAAGGTTATCTGGAAGTAAAATTTACTAAATTATCCGTATGTTATATTTTCTTTTTAACATATTAAACTTTCAATATTAACTTAAAAATACCTGCACAAAAATAATAGAACTATTTTTGTTACACTATCTAAAATTTGTAAAAATTATATATTTATCATATTATTAATATAATTATTATATTAATTATTCTTTAAAAGAACCCAACAAGTGGCCTCAGTTGAAAAATGGATGAGGTTCATCCTAGAAGATTTGAGTTCAATCACTTTGTCTATATTACCTTGTAATCACCTTTAGACTATTAGAAAAATATTTTATATTTACTTACTCTTGTTATCCTCTATTAAAATATTTTTGTGAATTTTTAAATGCTAAACGTTTAATATGTTCAAAATTTTAATTTTTTATTACTTGTGACATGTCAAGCAAATTAAAGTAAATAATAAAACAAATCTAAAAGTTGTATATTACTGATAAGAATTTATAACATAAGTTTAACCTACTAAAATATTTTATAAGATCATAAACATAAGAATAAAATTAAAAACATCAACCCTTAACTTATTAATTTTCAAGCAATATATTATCCCAACATATAACCTATAACCGTCATAAATATAATAGTAATAAAAATACAGTAAATATTAAAATAATATTTAAATATTTGTAACACCATTAAAATATTAAATTAATATTAAATAAAAATATTTAATTAATTTACACCACACATATTTAATCATCTAATTAAATTTAACAAAGGATCTATATGAACAAAATTCATTAACATATGGGCAATATGGTCCAAAGGGGAGGAAATTGACAAATATCTAAGAAATCCAAGGAAACCACATCCCCACCATTTAATGAAAAAACTGCTATTGCTGGGAATGCAAAATTACCCTTTGAAAAGAATGCTCTCCAACCAAACGTGAGTATGTGATTCCGAAAAAGATCATTCCCTCAAATAATGATCTTTTTCCACGAACCAAACGCCCCCTTAATATTTTGTAGTAATTTAAATTGCAAAGTTTTGGGTAAATTGGAGAAACATAGGGGTGTGAGGAATCTTATGATCGAGAGGAAACCTAAGTTGCTAATGCTTCAGGAAACAAAGCTATCTGTTTTCAGTGGGTCTCTTCTTCGAAGGTTAGGCTGCAATAGTAACCATGCTAATGTTTTCTCCCTTTCTATCGGTGCTGCCGGGGGATTATTTTGTCTATGGGATTTGAGTTATTTTTGCTTTAGTGATATCATTATTCAACAACGATTCATTGCTCTAATAGGTAATATTCGAGGGATAAACGCTTCTTTTGGTTTTATTAATGTTTATGGACCTTCGTTAGAGGCAGAAAAAGTAGAGTTCTTCAGAGAATTGCTCAACTGTGTGGAATCTCACCAGGTCATTTGGTGTTTGGGTGGGGATTTTAATGCTTACTGTCATTGCGATGAGAAGATGGGAGCAGGGCATAATTTCGCCTCAATAGAGCTGTTTAGGACTTTCATTCAGGATGCTAATCTTGTAGACCTCACATTAAATGGTGGTTTATTCACTTGGTCAAATAAAAGGGATGTGCCGACGTTTGTAAGACTCGATAGATTTTTTGTTGGTTCTAATTTTCTGGTTCATTTTCACAACATCTTACAAAGTCTCCTCTCTAAGGCTCTTTCTGACCACAATGCAATTCTGCTGTGCAACGAAGGGTGTGATTGGGGTGCTAGGCCCTTCAAATTATTCAATTATCTCATGGATGAATCGGGGTTCGACGAAATCATTTCCAATTCCCTTAATAAATCGAAAGCAGCAAATAGAAGAGTGGGGATTTTGAGCTTACTGAAAAATTGCAAAGGGGATATCAAACAGTGGTCCAGCGTTAATCATTTCGGCTGTAAAGATGCCTGTACTGATGTTGAAATGAAAATTAGTGTTTTGGAGAGTGCTTTACGTCTGGGTATAGCAGATGATTCGAGGGGGATAAAAACACGCGTTATTTTCATTTGATAGCGTCCAACCGTAGAAGAAGCAATTCGATTCACTCTCTCTCGGTTAATGGTAATTTGCTGTCTGAGCCTAATGATATTAAAGAGCATATCCTTCATTTTTTCTCCAAGGCGTATAATTCGGACAAGACTCTTGAAGTTGACAAATTGGATCTCAAATTTCAACAAATCTCGCCTTCCTTGAAGACTTCTCTTGAAAATTAGTTTGGTGAGGAGGAAATATGGGCAGCAATACCATCTTTTGACAGTAATCGGGCTCCGGGTCCCGATGGTTTTAATCCGGACTTTTTTAAAAAGTTCTGGACCTTTCTTAAGCAGGATTTAGTAAAATTCTTTAGTGACTTCTACAATGGTAAAAGCTGGGAAAATGGAGTTAATCACTCCTTCATTACATTAATTCCAAAGAAGCATGACGTTGAATCAATTGAAGATTTCATGCCTATTAGCCTTGTGAATAGCATCTATAAGATCCTATCTAAAGTGCTTGCGAACAGGCTGAAACTGTGTTTGGATGAAGTCGTCAGTAACTCTCAGTTTGCTTTTATCAAAGGAAGGCAAATTTTGAATTGTTCGTTGATTGCGAACGAGGGCATATATTACATGGCCAAGTCTGGCCGCCAAGGCGCTGTTTTCAAAATTGATTTTAAGAGGGCCTATGATACGGTGAACTGGCATTTTCTGATGCGGGTTATGAAAGAGATGGGCTTCGGGGAGCTTTGGTGTTCTTGGATCTTCTGGTGCATTTCTTCAGCGACTATCTCAATCCTGGTTAATGGAGTTCCGACTCCTTGCTTCTCCATAGCTAGAGGGCTGCGCCAAGGCTGTTCTCTCTCCCCTCTATTATTCAATCTGGTTGGCGAGGCGTTACACCTAATGATTGACAAATCTACTCGAATGGGTCTTTTTAATGGTTTTAGAATAGGGCGGGAGGACTGCTCTTATTCACTCTCTCATATGCAATTTGCAGATGACCTTATGGTCTTTTGTGGTGCCTCCGCTAGAGAAATTTTGAATGTTAAACGTATTTTGCGGGTCTTTGAATTAGCCTCTGGGCTTCAACTTAATCTCAGCAAATGCCGGTTGTTTGGTATTAATGTTGACAACACTTCTTTAACCGTTTGGGATCAACAAGCGGGTTGTACTTTGGGGAATTTTCCTTCAGAATACCTAAGCTTACCCTTAGGTGCTAAGAAGAATTCGCTGGCGTTATGGGAACCGATCATTGCTAAATTTCACAAAAATTTAGTCGGCTGGAAAGGTAAGAATCTTTCCATCAGTGGGCGTATTGTGTTGATTAAATCTACTCTATCATCCCTTCCCACATATTACCTCTCCCTTTTCAAACTGCCTACGCCGGTTTATAATAAATTAAATAGCATTATGGCTGGATTTCTTTGGGGTGATTCGGCTGAAAAAAAGAAATTACATTGGGTCAATTGGCGTTCTCTGTAATCCTATCGAAATGGGTGGCTTAGGCATTAGAGACCTGGCATCTCATAACCGCGCTCTTCTTATAAAGTGGATCTGAAAATTCGCCAATCAACAGGATTGTGAATGGAAGAACTTATTGTGTAGGAAATTAAATTGGGACCCTTCCTTAATGCTACCAGTAAATGCCCCTCATCGCCTTAGCTCATGGATCTGGAAAGGAATTTCAAATTCCTTCTACATCCCTGATGATATTGGGAAACGTATTCGCAATAACATGGCACTCCAAGTTGGTGATGGTAAGAATGTGCTCTTTTGGTCTGGTATTTGGGTTTTCCCAGCTCCTATTCAAGCTCTTTTTCCAAGGATCTTCTCCCTTGCAGTGAACAAAAACGGAAAAGTTTCTGAGTTCGATTTCAAATCTGGGGACTCGTGGTCTTGAAACATTCCCCTGCGAAGACGCCTCTCCGATTGAGAATGGTCACAATGGAACCAACTTATGGATGGCCTTTCTTTATTATGCTCGAAAGGCTTTGTGCGTGATTGTTTTGTATGGAAAGGCTTTGTCCAATTTATTCTGTCAAAGTTTTAAATTTTTTCAAACAAGTAACATTAACAATAAAATTGAAAATACGAGCAAACATTGAGGACTTTTTGCTATTATGCCATTTTAACTTTTTTTAATATGCTGGTGTGATGTAAGGGTAGTATTTGTTCAAACTTTTTAGTTTTTTTTTTAAAAAGGCACAGACAACATGACAACACTAGTGCTCGAACCTGAATCACCAAAATGATTAACATCATCTTTTGTCAGTGAGACACAATGACAAGGAGTTGAGCATGTCATTTTAACTCTTGATTATGATTTTATTTTAAATATGTGAGCTCATTTTATAATATTGTTTGTTTATATAAAATAATATTATTTGAATGATTATAAAATATGAAAACTGCAATTAAAATAAAAATAAAAATTAAACTAAAAAATTATGAATTATATTCTAATATTCTTTTAATTTTATTTTTCTTGTAAATAGTATTTTTCCAACCAAAATAAGTTTTGTTAGCTCAAGTCTACATTGTTGCACGCTGTTTAGTCTGCATTGTTGCACGCTATTTAGTACCAGTTTTCTGGGATTTACAAGATGGATGCTGGCCTGGCTTCCTTATCTATTGCGGAAGGAGAGGATGAAGCAATTGAAGTACCTTCTGACCTAGTTGAGGAGGAGGAGGAGTATGCATTATGCCTAGTGGGTAGATTTTTAACCTCAAGCGTTATACATTTCCTGGCTATGAGAAATACGTTGGCAGACCTGTGGCATCCCTTGGGGGGCATATCAATTACTGACTTGGGAGAAAAGAGAATTTGCTTCCGCTTCTATGCTGAAGTAGATATCAACCGTGTTCTGGAAGGTAGCCCATGGTTCTTCAATGGACACCTACTACTTCTACACAAGCTGCAGAAAGGGGAGGACCCTTTACAAGTTCCATTGCACTTTTCAAACTTCTGGGTTCAAATTCACAGTTTACCAACTGGGTTAATGTCAGAGGGAATGGCACAGCAATTTGGAAACTTTATCGGGACCTTCATCGAATATGACTCCAAATTGGTGGTCTCTGGGCGTAAGCAGTACATGAGGGTGAAGGTGGCTGTTAATGTTAATTTGCCTCTTAAGAGGAAGAAGAAGATCTTGTTCGGAGGGGATCACAGTGTATACGTCTCATTCCAATATGAGAAACTACCCCTTTTTTGTTTCATATATGGCAAAATCGGACATGGCGAGAGCTTCTGCCCACTGAGGCTTACGATGGAGGAGAAGGACATTGTCTTTGGGTGGGATCTCTCTTTACGTGCGGCGTCGAGGAATGGTCCGCCGGCACCAAGCAGGTGGCTGCGCGAAGAGGTTACGGGAATGTCGTTGAGGGACATCCATGCAGTTAACAACGTGCATGGAACTGTGCATGGTCATGGGAAGTTATTAGATACTCCACCATTCCAATCTCCGACACGTGACCCTTGGTATTTGGGCCATTTTAATTTGGCACGTGAGAATAACGAAAATGGGCAGATGGAATTAGGATCTGATGCTGAAGATAACCCCATGTCTGTTGCTGATGGGAAAAAACGACAGAGGATTCGAGGAGATACAAACCGTGGTTCAGATGGTAGTGATGCTGTTGCTCCAAATGCAGGTAACAATGTTTCGGCTGGCTCTGTGGTGCAGAGCAGTCGGCAACCATGAAGTTACTAACGTGGAATGTTCGTGGATTGGGGAGCCCACGAGCAGTACGCCGTCTCAAAAACAAAATACGAGACTGTAATCCCCAGATTTTGTTTCTCATTGAAACAAAAATAAATAAAAGAAGAATGGAGACTGTGCGCAGAAGGTGTGGTTTCAGCTTTGGAATTGACGTTGAAGCAGTAGGCTCTAGGGGTGGACTTTCACTGGGATGGAAGCCGGGCACCGATATTACATTGAAGAGTTTTTCAAACTCTCATATGGATGCTATTGTTCAAGAAGGGGAAGATGTCATCTGAAGGTTCACTGGATTCTATGGTAATCTAATTGAGCATCGAAAGAGTGAATCCTGGGATCTACTCCGTCAATTATCATTGCAAGATTCTTTGCCATGGCTTGTAGCTGGAGATTTCAACGAGATTGCTTACTCGTTTGAAAAGAGAGGGGGTAGGCTTCGATTTGAACGTAACATGGCTGCCTTTCGTGCTGCTTTAGAAGACTGTGATCTCAGCGACCTGGGATTTCAGGGTACATGGTATACATGTGAGAGGGGCAGATTGCAATCGAACAATGTTAAGGAACGTTTGGACAGAGCAGTAGCTTCTCCTAGCTGGTGGAGTCTCTTCCCAGGCCACTTGGTACAACACCAACTGCATTCCATATCGGACCACTGCCCACTTCTAATAAACTCTGAAGGTCATGATATTAGCAACCAGGGTTATCGACCACGATCGTTTCACTTCGAGGCTAGCTGGACTTTAGATGATGACTTATTCAATGTTATTAAAAACACTTGGGAAGGCTCGAATGACAATGTTCCAGACAAATTAAACAATCTGGGAAGAGCTTTAGCATCCTGGGGTGGTGAGCAAAAAAGGAGGAATCGATTAACAAAGGAAAGCCTGCTGAATCGGCTAAGGGAACTAACAGAAATTGAGCAGGATGATGATATTTTGCAGGAACTTATTGAAGTTAAACTAGGTCTCAATCTGGAAGCAGACAAAGAAGAAATTCAGTGGGAACAACGATCCCGTTCTAATTGGCTCAAACATGGGGACAAAAACACCCCCTTCTTCCACAGCCATGCCACATATCGAAGCAAGAAAAATGCAGTGAAGGGTCTCTATAACCTCAATGGTGATTGGGTAACAACAACTGAAGAAATGATTGAAGCGACAACATCTTTCTACCAAGACCTTTTCTCTACTTCAAATCCTACTGATGCTTCAGAGGTATATGACTACATTACTCCTAGGATTACTAATGAAATGAACTTAGCCCTCCTAGCCCCTTTCACGCACGATGATGTGTTACATGCAATCAAGAGCATGGCTCCTCTAAATGCATCTGGTCCAGATGGATTTCCTGCATTATTCTATCAGAAATTTTAGAGTACTGTGGGGCACGACATATCGAATTATTGCCTGGATGTTTTGAATGGTCGATCAACTGTGGAGTCTGTTAACAACACACAGGTAGTGCTGATTCCTAAAGTGCAAAACCCTGAGTCGGTTTCACAATTTAGACCCATTAGTCTGTGCAATGTGATCTATAAGATAGTGGCCAAGATGTTGGCTACACGAATGGCCACTGTTCTTGACAAGTGCATAGATAAAGCTCAAAGAGCATTCATACCTGGCCGCCAAATAACAGATAACATTGTGGTGGCTTATGAGTTGCTTAATGCCATGCAGAAGAGACGTGTTGGCAACCGAGGCCATTTTGCTCTAAAGGCTGACCTTAGCAAGGCCTATGATAGGGTCGAGTGGGCATTCTTGGAGGGGATGATGTTGAAACTTGGCTTTGCAGGTAGTTGGGTGAATGTGATCATGGAGTGCGTTCGAACAGTATCTTACTCTATCTCTCTAAATGGAAGAAATGGTCGAGCCTTCAAACCATCACGAGGAATCAGACAAGGGGATCCCCTCAGCCCTTACTTATTTCTAATATGTGCTGAAGGCCTCTCAACTCTATTGAATGTTGCATATGATAGAGGGGATATCAAAGGAGCCTCTATAGGAAGGGAGCGTCTTCATGTTGGACACATATTGTTTGCAGACGATAACATCCTCTTTGGGGAAGCAACGGTAGTAACAGCAAGTAGAATGAAGGGCGTCTTAACAAGATATGGGGAGGTCTCAGGTCATAGGGTAAATTTTGAAAAATCCTTGGTGTATTTTAGCTCAAACACTGAGGACTCGGTGAAAAATGACATAGGCCAGCTTTTAGGAGTTCGTGTCTCTCAAAACCCTGAATCCTACCTTGGTTTACCTACTATGGTGGGACGAAACAAGAGAGAGCTTTTCAATTTTATCTTGATCGCTTCAACAGGAAAACTGGGGCTTGGGGATTGAAGTTCCTGTCGTTGGGAGGTAAAGAAGTACTAATTAAAAGTGTGCTACAAGCACTGCCTATCTATGCCATGCAGGTCTTCCTCCTACCTTCCACCCTATGCCATGCGATGGAGAAAATCATGGCCCGATTCTGGTGGCGAAATCAAGGTTCAGGGAAAGGGATCCATTGGTGTTCTTGGTCACGTCTTTCGATTCCCAAAGTTTGTGGATGAATGGAATTTCGTGACCTATGTACTTTCAATGTTGCATTGCTTGCCAAACAATGTTGGAGAATTATTACAAACCCTGCTTGCTTAATGGCCAAGGTACTCAAGGCTCGATATTTCCCTAACTCAACCTTCCTGGATGCCAATCTAGGCTCAAACCCCTCCTACATATGGAGGAGTATTTACAGTGCGAGGGGAGTGATTCAACAAGGATATGGTTGGCGGATAGGTACAGGGGAAAAGATCAACATATGGGGAGAACCATGGCTCCCTGGACAAGATGGAGGGAGAATTCAGAATTGTGCTATTAACATTAACTTTACATGTGTAGCTGATCTAATTGCGCATGATAGAAGTTGGAAAGTGGAGGACATTAATATCATTTTTGATGAACACACGGCCAAAAGAATCTGTGCTATTCCCCTCCCTCGATCTAACTTTCAGGATGCTGTTATATGGAGGTTCGATGAATCAGGGAAATACACCGTAAAAAGTGGATACAGATTTTTGAGGAGGGACCTTGAAGCCAATTCTGCTCTGATCTCTAATGCTCCACTCTCATCTGTGAAACTGTTTTTCAAGAGCCTATGGGGTGCATTACTGCCGCAAAAGATCAAAATCCATATGTGGAAGGTGACGAATAATTTTTTGCCCACTTATTCAAATCTTAGATCCAGGTGCTTGAATGTCATCAACAGGTGCCCTTTTTGCCATAACTCAGATGAAACAATAGAACATCTAATGAGGGATTGCAGCTATGCGAACCAGTTACTAGCTCAACAAGGTGTTCATGTACGAAGCACATCTGGGGGAGTAGATTGGAAACAATGGCTGGCAGATTTTTTCTGTTCTTTAGATTCTATGCAACAACGAATTCTGATGGTGTCCTACTGGGCTATATGGTTTTCAAGGAATAGAAGGGTGCATGAAGGGGCTATTACTACAGTACAAGAGTCAGTAGCTTTCATCCACTCATTCATCCTGGAACAAGACTCAGTACTGTCTATATCTACTCCTTCTGAATCACCATTTCATTGTCACTGGATTCCTCCCCAGGGTAACACAATCAAATGCAACTTCGACTCCGCCTATGATGCAACCACAAAAAAGGCAGTGTCGGGGATTCTTTGCAGGAATTCTGAAGGGCTAATCATGGCTTCTTGTATTGTTCCACATCACAATGTAGCAGATGCATGCACTGCGGAAGCCCTTGCATGCTTGCAGGCAGTCACCTTTGCTAAAGACATAGGGTTCACTCGGATCACGATTGAAGGCGACTCACTGGTGGTCATTCGAAGAGCTAGCGCAATGGAGATGGACCTATCAGTTATTGGCCCTTTAATACATGATATCAAAGACGCAGCACGGGGTTTTGACAATATTAGCTATAACTTTATACGTCGTGCTGCCAACAATGCAGCCCACGTTCTGGCCAAAGAAGGAAGGACCAACAATGCACTTGTTTGTCATTATTATATTTTTTAAATAGTTATTTACATAAATGATCCCCAACTAATGTTATTTAAAAACATGACTCTCAAATCGTCCACGTAAGGCGCCTCGTGTTTTGGAAAAAAACGAGCTATAACCTCGCGTTCTACATATAGCGAGGTCCGCCCGACGTGGGCCGAGTTTTCATATTGTGTAAATAATCACGTTTAAAATGGTTCCAAAACACTGGAAACCTTAACGATGAGATCTTATTACATAAGATAACACTGATACAATAAGAAAGAACAATTAATTAATATGGGGGCTTGAGCGATTAGGACATTTGTTCTTCTGCTTCCCGGGATTCCTCATATACTGCATAGTTTCGATTGTCTGAATTTTTCTTGATGTTCGACCAAATCCTCATCACAATAAATCCGCGTTGATCATGGACGACCCTCTTTTTTTGCGTTGACTGTAACCCCCTCGTCCCGGTCTGGCCGAATGATCGGTCCGAGTGGGTCACACGGAAAAAACCGAGTGAAAACCCCTAAGGATTCCCCCTCGGTTAGCAACCCTAATTTTTTTTCATTTTAAAATCTTGTCTAAATGGATATTAAACCCTAAGTGACCATACAGCGGAACAACATATTCAAAACAATCGAACAAACTCAAGTAGTCAAGTTAAAACCCATTTTTTTTAAACTTAGACTGCAGGCGGTATCGATACATCTAGGGGTGTATCGATACCCCTTTGACCAGGTCAACTGGCCCAAGTCAACTAGTGGAGGCCGTATCGATACACCTAGGAGTGTATCGATACCCTCCCCACTTGTTGACTTCCCCACGGTCAACGCTAAGGAGACCGTACCGATACACGTGAAGGGCCGTACCGATACGAAACTGGACAGTAGCTCCAGTAGCAAAAAATAGTATCGGTACACCTCTCAAGTGTATCGATACACGAGGCTTGATCAAGAAGGTGGTATCGATACGATACCAACCGTATCGATACCCCTGCACAGAAAAGCCTCCAAACTCATTAAAAACGATGAGGACTCGAATCTAAATGCATTTTAGGACTCTCCTAGACCCCAACAAGCATTCATACAACATTTACATGCCACATTAAAGTCATACAAGCACCCAACATATACATACATTGAAGGAACATGCAATTGACCCAAAGATGACACTTAAACATACAAAACCCATACTTCAACATTCAACATAAGGCAAACTCAAAGGTACTTAACCAACATTCAAGATAAGCAATTTAGGCATGGATTACAACTTAAACATGGCATCGCAAGCCACACAAAAGCAACATAACATGGAGTCTAAACATGCTCCTAAACACCCAACAATCATCCATCAAAAGACACGTGTCCCATTGCTTAATCTATTACATGTTCAACATTTAAAAGCCATACTTGATGTACTCAAGCCAAAAACCACACTTGGAGGCCCTCCACTTGCCCGAGCAACCCACGAACTAAGGATCTGCAATGTTGAACAAAGAGAGCGTAAGCAATGATGCTTAGTGAGGGTAAGCTCTAAAAACAAACATCAACATTGAAGGGTCCGAGCACGATCTAGCCAAGGTATCACAATCATACCAAGGGTCCACAAGATAAAATGCATGAGCAATAGACAATAATAATGCCATGATCATAAGCTCAATTTCCATGATACATGTAATCACAAATAAGTATCCCAATAAGAACCATGAACCTCAACACATTGATATACACATCAAACAACATTGGCACCTAGTTAAGACCCGAATACGCGGATAGACATGTTGGAAACTCATGTCCAACAACCACATTACCTCACGGTGGGATTTCACTCATCACCGGTCTCGCGGAGGGGATTCCACTCATCCTCACGCCCCGTCGATGGGATTCCACTCATCACCGACTACATTTAAATACAATTCCGGGCGTACCCGTACTCCTCCTTGGTGACTCAACGCCACCAAGGCCACGCGCGACTTTAGACTCATGTGTACACACTAACATCCTAATGATCGATCATTTGTATCCAAGTTTACTAGTGCCAATATTTACTCACTTCATTAACCTTGTGCTTAGCACGTACTCACCAACAATCAACATTATGCATGTCTCAAGCGTCATAAGTCCAATCTCATTCCACATGTATAAAGCAATATACATAGACATTCATACCACAATTTATACGAGACATACACAACCATATAATGAGTTCAACCAAAGGCTCTAGATCAAGTTTAGGATTAGGCTACCACCCTAATCCTAACTCTAGGTGGGTCTACCAAGCCCAACCTAGTCCATACTCGAACCAACTATTTTAAAATCTTTAAAAGCAAACAACCACTCACCTAAGCTTCCAAGCTCCAAGACCAAGCAAGCAATCACCTTCAACTTTCCGGATTCGATCCCAAAGCCTCTTCCACGTTTCCTCTTGCTTCTATTCAAACAAAACCCATACATTACTTCTCAATTCAATGTTAATTCAACCATCAATCTACTTTGCAAAACACAACTCAATTTCCACAAATTTCCAAACCACATAGCATCTCCAAAAACCCAATTTTCGGACTCCCACAACCAAGGGCTGAAATATCCAATTCCAAGCACCCAAATGACTTCCAAAATATACCAAATCACCCTCCTAACATAGGTAGACCATCAGCCCTTCAATTTCAACACTAAACCTCTCAAAAACCCAATTTTTCATACTTTGAAATTTGCCCTAAAGACCCACTACGAAAATTTACCCAAAATCAACCAAATTAAGATATGTTGTAAGTTTCATCATGATTAAACATAACCCCAAAACAATTTCTCAAAACAAATTGAAAAACCCCATCAAAACTCCAAATTTCCATATGAACCCTAATTCCCAAAACTCAATGTTTTTGAAATCTAAAACAATAGATAGGTAGAGGATAGAGAGGAGGTTAAGAAAATATATTTACCTTTCAATTTGGTGTAGAAATCGGCTAGCAAAGCTAATGGAATAGTAACTAGGGTTTAGGAGTGTTTGAAAATGGGGGAGGGTTTTGAAATTGGTAAAGGAGAAAATGAAGAGGAAGATGACAACTTTTATGGAAAAGTTGTCTTCCTTTATTTAAAATGTGGGTAAATTACAACTTTGGTCCCTCCCTCATTATTAAGACTCAAATAGGTCATTATTTAAAGTTGGTTTATTTTTAATTAGATTCTATTTGACTCGGACAACAACCCGGCTACCTCCTAGGCCCTAGACACGGGTGTTACAACTCTCCCCCACTTAAGGAAATTTCGTCCCCGAAATTACCTGGTGGAAACAAATACGGAAACTGCTCAACCATATCAGCTTTCCTCTCCCACGTGGCCTCTTCCACACCTCTATGTCTCCACAACACCTTGACCAACTCTATGGTCTTGCCACGCAACACCTTGCTATCCGAAGCAAGTATCTCAACGGGCTCTTCATTATAAGACAAATCCGGATTCAACTCTATCTCCTCAACGGGCATCACATGAGAAGGATCTGATCTATATCTCCTAAGCATAGACACATGAAAGACATCATGGATATTCTCTAACTCAGAAGGTAACCTCAACCGATAAGCTATAGGCTCAATCCGCTCAACTATCTCATATGGACCAATGAACCTCGGACTCAACTTGCCCTTCCGGCCAAATCTCATTACCTTCTTCCACGGAGATACTTTTAGAAACACTTTCTCACCCACCAAGTACTCAATCTCTTTCCTCTTCAAATCTGCATAAGACTTCTGACGATCGGAAGCTGCTTTCAAACGGTCGCAAATCAACTTCACTTTTTCTGTGGTTCCTTTAAGCAAGTCTGACATAGGTAACAATCTCTGACCTGTCTCAGCCCAACAAATCGGAGTCCTACACCGCCTACCATACAAAGCCTCATAGGGTGCCATCTGGATGCTAGACTGATAATTGTTGTTGTAAGCAAACTCGACCAACGGTAAGTGCTTCTCCCAAGAACCCTGAAAATCAATCACACAGCAACGAAGCATATCCTCAAGAATCTGTATCACTCGCTCTGACTGCCCATCGGACTGCGGATGATAAGATGTGCTGAAATGCAGACGACTACCCAAAGCACTATGCAAACAACTCCAGAACCTCGAAGTAAATCTAGGATCCCTATCTGAAACTATAGACTTCGGAACTCCATGAAGTCTCAAAATCTCACGAATGTACAAGTTTGCCAACTTGTCTAAGGAATCCGTAGTGTTCACTGCTAAGAAGTGAGCACACTTAGTGAATCTATCAACAATCACCCAAACTGAATTCTTCTTCGAAGGAGACAAAGGCAACCCGATACAAAATCCATGGTGATCCTCTCCCATTTCCATTCCGGAATCTTTAAAGGCTGTAGCAAACCTGAAGGAACCTGATGTTCTGCCTTCACTCTCTAACAAACCATGCAACGGCTCACATACTCGGCTACATCTCTCTTCAAACCAACCCAGAAGTAATCATTCTTCAAATCTCGGTACATCTTGGTACTACCCGGATGCATAGAAAAGGGACTCGAATGTGCCTCACTCAGAATCTGACGTCTCAGCTCAACATCTTCCGGTACAACAATTCTATCCCTAAAGCACAACAAGCTTTCACCACTAAAACTATACTCAGTCGGTCTTCCTTCGGCTATGTCCTGAACATGAGGAACTAGGCTCGCATCTTGCCACTGCTTCTCTCTAATCAACTGAATCAAAGAAGGCTTCACTTGCAACTCGGTGATCAAACCACCATCATCGGACACACTCAATCTAGCAAACATAGCTCTCAACTCAACGGCCATTTTTCTACTCAAAGCATCGGCTACTACGTTTGCTTTACCCGGATGGTACTCAATGGTTAAATCATAGTCTTTTAGCAACTCTAGCCATCTTCTCTGTCTCAAATTTAACTCTTTCTGTGTCATCAAGTACTTCAAGCTCTTGTGATCGGTGTAGACTATACACTTCTCACCATACAAGTAATGACGCCAAATCTTCAATGCAAAAACAACTGCGGCCAACTCTATATCATGAGTAGGATAGTTCTTCTCATGAATCTTCAACTGTCTAGAAGCATAAGCAACAACTCTCCTATCTTGCATCAAGACACACCCTAAGCCTACGTAGGAAGCATCACTGTAAATCACAAACTCCTTACCTGAAATAGGTTGCACTAACACTGGAGCATTTGTCAAAGCTTCTTTCAGTTTCTCAAAGGCCTTTTGTCTTGCATCTGACCATTCAAACTTGACTCCCTTTTGCAACAACTTAGTCAAGGGAGCAGCTACTCTAGAGAAGCCATCAACAAACCTCCTATAGTAACCAGCTAATCCTAGGAAACTCCTAATCTCGGTCACGGACTTAGGTTGTTTCCACTCAACAATAGCCTCAATCTTCGATGGATCAACTCGGATGCCTTCGGCCGAAACAACATGGCCAAGAAATACAACCTCTCGAATCCAGAACTCACACTTACTAAGCTTCGCATACAACTGATTGCTCAACAATCTCTGTAAAACAAATCTCAAGTGCTCATCATGCTCTTCTTCTGTCTTCGAGTACACAAGTATATCATCAATGAAGACAACCACAAATCGGTCTAGATAGTCTCTGAAAATTCTGTTCATCGTGTCCATGAATGCTGCCGGTGCATTCGTGAGCCCAAATGGCATCACGAGAAACTCATAGTGACCATACCTAGTCCTAAAAGCTGTCTTCGGAACATCACACTCTTTCACTTTCAACTGATAGTACCCGGATCTCAAATCTATCTTCGAGAATACTGAAGCACCTCTCAACTGATCAAACAAATCATCTATACGAGGCAACGGATACTTGTTCTTCACAGTCAACTGATTCAGCTGCCTATAGTCAATACACATGCGCATGCTACCATCTTTCTTTTTCACAAACAACACTGGAGCACCCCACGGAGAACTACTAGGCCTAATGAAACCACGGTCTAATAATTCTTGCAACTGACTCTTCAATTCTTTCAACTCTTTCGGAGCCATACGATACGGAGCTATCGAAACTGGATTAGACCCTGAAACTGTCTCAATCACAAACTCAACATCTCTGTCAGGAGGCAAACCCGGCAACTCTTCAGGAAACACATCTGGAAAGTCACACACTGTTCTGATATCTTTTGGTCTAGCTTCACTCATATCCGGATTCATCACATAAGCTAAATAAGCCCCACATCCAGAGTCCATCAACCTATGAGCCTCTAAAGCTGACACCACATTAGACAAGAACTTAATGTTCTCGCCCACTACCACTACCTCGTAGTCATCGGAAAGCTTCAAGGAAATTCTCTTTGTCTCAAAATCCACACTAGCCTGATGCTCAACCAACCAATCCATACCCAGTATAATATCAAAACTGTAGAAAGGAAGTTCCATCATATCAACTGAGAACACATGACCCTGAATCTTCAGTGGACACCTCCTATACATACGTCTAACCACAACTGTCTCACCAAAAGAACTAGTAACATGCATACCTACATCTAAGATCTCAACAGGGATATCTAACTTCTGTGCATGCTTACTCAAAATGTAGGAATGCGTAGAACCCGAATCAACCAAAGAAAGCAAGGACATAGACTGTAACTCGAAATTACCTGCTATCACATCGGTGTCGTTCCCGGCCTCTCTCTGAGCATAGACCCTCGCTGGTCCTCCCGCCTCTGGCTGCACAGCCACAACATGCGCAAGGTTCCTCTGAGCATCTACCCTAGGTGCACCAGCCCTCGGCTGGAAGTAGCCACGACCGCGCCCACGGCCTCTCTGAAAATCATTACCTCTCGCAGGAGCCTGAGCAATGTTCGGTGCCTGAGCTGCCTGACGCGGACAGTCCCTCCTAAAGTGGTCCCTCGAACCACAGTTCCAACAAGCGTGGAAGTTACCCCAGCACTCTCCAGTGTGCTGTCTGCCACACTGTGCACACTCGGGCAAGCGTCCTCCTCCTCTATGGCCCTGATGGCCCCTACCATGGTGACCACCGCCACGTCTCTGATCAAACTGATGTCCGCCACCTCTGTGCCTCTTAACATCTCTACCATCAAAGTGGTTATGCCTCTTTCCAGAACCAGAACCACCAGCTCGTTTCGCTGAACCCAAACTATGCTCCAAATCCTTGGCCCTCGCGACCAACACATCAAAGTCTGAGTAGTCAGAAGCCAACGTGTACATCTTAACCTCTTCATTCAATCCGTACCGGAATCGGTTACAGCGTTCCACTTCAGTAGGAACCAACTCTGGGGCATACTGACTCAAGCGAACAAAGCGGATCTCATAATCAGTCACAGAAGCATCCCCCTGAGTAAGAGCCATAAACTCTCGCTTCTTCTCATCCAAGTACCTCGGTCCCAAGTATCTCTTTCGGAAAGTAGACTCAAAGAACTCCCAATCAATCTCTGTCTCTGGAACCCCGGTAGTGATGGTGACCCACCAGGTGTAGGCATCACCCTGAAGCAAAGAAATTACACAACCCAATCTACGTGCGCCCGCACAACCCATCTGAGCCAAGATACGAACTGTCTTCTCCAACCATAACTCCGATCTCTCCGGAGTAGATCCTCTAAACTCCTCGGCCCCCAAGCTACGGAGCCTCTCCAAAGGTAAACTAGCATCATCACACCTAGGCTAAGCTGCAGCCTGAGCTCCCGCAACTGCGGCCTGGAATGCTCCCGCTATTGCTTGCACAAGCGGAGTCATATCAATTCCAGCTGGACCTTGGCCACCTTGACCACCTTGTGGTCCATTGCCTCCAGCTCCATCCTCGCCCCCAACTCCAGGTGGAGGGGGTGGTGGTGGTGGGGGTGGTGGAGGAGCACCAACTCCCGCGGCCCCCGGTCCCTCTATGTGAGCCCCCGCACCAACTACCGGCTCAACATGAGCCACAACTCGCGGTTCCTGATGAACCAACCTCGGTCTACCTCTCGGTCTAGACATCGCTCTCACAATTATCAACTACAACCACAATAACAAAACATACAAGCTGGGTTAGCAAGGCAAGGCTTTCAAGTGTTTCAAGTACGTTCCCTCACTTAAAATCATTTTTCCAATGTAATAGTAGCAATGGGACTCTCACACACATGCTTTAAAATAAATCAACCAACATACTTGTCACCCAAGCAATCATTCTTGCAAAACAAGCAAACACCGTGCAATTTAATTTAAAAACTTAAACTTACCTCACTTACCTGCCCAAGGTCTCGGTAACCTTAGGCTCTGATACCAACAAGTGTAACCCCCTCGTCCCGGTCTGGCCGAATGACCGGTCCGAGTGGGTCACACGGGGAAAACCGAGTGAAAACCCCTAAGGATTCCCCCTCGGTTAGCAACCCTAATTTTTTTTCATTTTAAAATCTTGTCTAAATGGATATTAAACCCTAAGTGACCATACAGCGGAACAACATATTCAAAACAATCGAACAAACTCAAGTAGTCAAGTTAAAACCCATTTTTTTTAAACTTAGACTGCAGGCGGTATCGATACATCTAGGGGTGTATCGATACCCCTTTGACCAGATCAACTGGCCAAAGTCAACTAGTGGAGACCGTATCGATACACCTAGGAGTGTATCGATACCCTCCCCACTTGTTGACTTCCCACGGTCAACGCTAAGGAGACCGTATCGATACACGTGAAGGGCCGTACCGATACGGAACTGGACAGTAGCTCCAGTAGCAAAAAATAGTATTGGTACACCTCTCAAGTGTATCGATACACGAGGCTTGATCAAGAAGGTGGTATCGATACGATACCAACCGTATCGATACCCCTGCACAGAAAAGCCTCCAAACTCAGCAAAAACAATAAGGACTCGAATCTAAATGCATTTTAGGACTCTCCTAGACCCCAACAAGCATTCATACAACATTTACATGCCACATTAAAGTCATACAAGCACCCAACATATACATACATTGAAGGAACATGCAATTGACCCAAAGATGACACTTAAACATACAAAACCCATACTTCAACATTCAACATAAGGCAAACTCAAAGGTACTTAACCAACATTCAAGATAAGCAATTTAGGCATGGATTACAACTTAAACATGGCATCGCAAGCCACACAAAAGCAACATAACATGGAGTCTAAACATGCTCCTAAACACCCAACAATCATCCATCAAAAGACACGTGTCCCATTGCTTAATCTATTACATGTTCAACATTTAAAAGCCATACTTGATGTACTCAAGCCAAAAACCACACTTGGAGGCCCTCCACTTGCCCGAGCAACCCACGAACTAAGGATCTGCAATGTTGAACAAAGAGAGCGTAAGCAATGATGCTTAGTGAGGGTAAGCTCTAAAAACAAACATCAACATTGAAGGGTCCGAGCACGATCTAGCCAAGGTATCACAATCATACCAAGGGTCCACAAGATAAAATGCATGAGCAATAGACAATAATAATGCCATGATCATAAGCTCAATTTCCATGATACATGTAATCACAAATAAGTATCCCAATAAGAACCATGAACCTCAACACATTGATATACACATCAAACAACATTGGCACCTATTTAAGACCCGAATACGCGGATAGACATGTTGGAAACTCATGTCCAACAACCACATTACCTCACGGTGGGATTTCACTCATCACCGGTCTCGCGGAGGGGATTCCACTCATCCTCACGCCCCGTCGATGGGATTCCACTCATCACCGACTACATTTAAATACAATTCCGGGCGTACCCGTACTCCTCCTTGGTGACTCAACGCCACCAAGGCCACGCGCGACTTTAGACTCATGTGTACACACTAACATCCTAATGATCGATCATTTGTATCCAAGTTTACTAGTGCCAATATTTACTCACTTCATTAACCTTGTGCTTAGCACGTACTCACCAACAATCAACATTATGCATGTCTCAAGCGTCATAAGTCCAATCTCATTCCACATGTATAAAGCAATATACATAGACATTTATACCACAATTTATACGAGACATACACAACCATATAATGAGTTCAACCAAAGGCTCTAGATCAAGTTTAGGATTAGGCTACCACCCTAATCCTAACTCTAGGTGGGTCTACCAAGCCCAACCTAGTCCATACTCGAACCAACTATTTTAAAATCTTTAAAAGCAAACAACCACTCACCTAAGCTTCCAAGCTCTAAGACCAAGCAAGCAATCACCTTCAACTTTCCGGACTCGATCCCAAAGCCTCTTCCACGTTTCCTCTTGCTTCTATTCAAACAAAACCCATACATTACTTCTCAATTCAATGCTAATTCAACCATCAATCTACTTTGCAAAACACAACTCAATTTCCACAAATTTCCAAACCACATAGCATCTCCAAAAACCCAATTTTCGGACTCCCACAACCAAGGGCTGAAATATCCAATTCCAAGCACCCAAATGACTTCCAAAATATCCCAAATCACCCTCCTAACATAGGTAGACCATCAGCCCTTCAATTTCAACACTAAACCTCTCAAAAACCCAATTTTTCATACTTCGAAATTTGCCCTAAAGACCCACTACGAAAATTTACCCAAAATCAACCAAATTAAGATATGTTGTAAGTTTCATCATGATTAAACATAACCCCAAAACAATTTCACAAAACAAATTGAAAAACCCCATCAAAACTCCAAATTTCCATATGAACCCTAATTCCCAAAACTCAATGTTTTTGAAATCTAAAACAATAGATAGGTAGAGGATAAAGAGGAGGTTAAGAAAATATATTTACCTTTCAATTTGGTGTAGAAATCGGCTAGCAAAGCTAATGGAATAGTAACTAGGGTTTAGGAGTGTTTGAAAATGGGGGAGGGTTTTGAAATTGGTAAAGGAGAAAATGAAGAGGAAGATGACAACTTTTATGGAAAAGTTGTCTTCCTTTATTTAAAATGTGGGTAAATTATAACTTTGGTCCCTCCCTCATTATTAAGACTCAAATAGGTCATTATTTAAAGTTGGTTTATTTTTAATTAGATTCTATTTGACTCGGACAACAACCCGGCTACCTCCTAGGCCCTAGACACGGGTGTTACATTGACCAACTTCATTCCCAATAGGAGAAAACTCGTATTCATAAACTTTGGATACATTTTCGAGTAAGTATATTGGGTCAACCATTTGCATGTAGCTAATCCGTACAGATGAACAAGCAGCAATGGCCTGCGGACACGAGTACTTGAATGTCTGGAATATTCTGCACTCGCAGGTTCTATCTTGCAGATTAACCACGTATGAGTTGTGTTGTATGCCTTCAAACGGCCTCGAATATTTCGATACACGAAACAAATGTTGTTGGTGCGAGAAGAAGGTAGCACTCATCGCATTTCAATACCCACGCAAAGTTTTGAAATTTATCGCGAAGGTGTTGGTGGACTATGTTGCCACTTTCCATATAGTCTGATGCTTGCTTTCCCAATGCTGCAAATAGGGTAGCCAACCGATAATATGTCACCTTAACAACGGAGGTGATAGGAAAATGTCACACTTCCTTCAGTGACGTATTCACGGCCTCCGCCAAATTTATTGTCATGTGACCATATCGTTTACCATCATCATACGATCGAAGCTATTTTTCTCTCGGGATTGAAGCTAGGTAGTTGTAGCCATCTTTGTTCATGAGTAGAAGATTTCAAACAGCTCGTCAACCTCTTGCACGTAATGCGAGTTGCCTATAAAAATATGGTGTAGTTAAAGATGAATAATAAATAGGAAGATATCTTAAACAGAAAGGAGTGGAGTATGACGTGCCCATTCGAAACACCATTTGACGTTCATCATCATTCTTGTACTTCTGTAAGTAGTTTGCAGCAATGTGGCATAACAATACCGATGATGAATATGAGGAGGTTGCCAAGACGGGCCCATACGCTCGATCGCCCATAGGAGCGTCGTGTCTCTGTCAGAAATAACACATAACTTGCCTTCTTTTTCACGCATAACATAGCCCACTATCTTCGTTACTTCATCAAATTAGGGGTAGGTTGGTCAAATTGTCGTCCAAGAATATTATTTTAAGTTTGCCACCATCAAAATCCTCCTTCTTTGGCCTCATTCCAAGCAAGTTTTTACACATGTCCGACTAGTCTGCCTCCGCAATCACGGTGATAACCTCGCTGTCAACGGGCAGACAGGGAATAAATGCAACATCTTGCAAGGTAATAGTTGCCTCACCGCAGGGAAGATGAAATGTATGTGTTTCGGGCCTCCACCTCTCTAGTAACGCGTTAATCATCGGTCGGTTCAAATTCAGACCGTCAAATAGGTGGCAAACATGGCCAAAATCGAATTCATGCAAATAAGAGACAATATCCGGATGCGGTGCTCCCGTGCGATTGATGAAACAATTCAAGGCACGTTCATACCTCTTCAAAATAAAATTTAAAATTCATAAATTACTAAATAAAATATTAACAATTAAACAAATAATTAAAAAATTTCATTAAAAATTTACCTCGGGATTTGAGCACCAGAAATTGTACACGCGTCTTTCGTCGAGTCTCAATAATCTCGCCAAAGTATCGAAAATTTGAAGACTTTAAAAATAAAAACAAAGGAGAATAATAATTGAAGAACAAGAGAAGAGAATTTTATATGATAAGAGTTGAAAGAATGAGCCCTATTTATAGGAGAATTCGCATCCCACACGAAGAAACGTCAATGGACATCACTATATGCAAAACGCGAGGTCCGTTGAAAAGCCGCGACTATTCAGTCCGAACGGATTCCAGCTCTTTGACTAGAACTCGCTTTTTGCAGATAGCGAGTTCCAAGAGTTTTTAAATTTATTTTTTATCCTTATTTGGTGATTCGATTAAAATTTTGTTTTCTTACTGTAATTAAAAAATTAAACACTGTTTTAATTGGGATAATTAATTAATAATACAACATATTAAATACTAATAAAATTTAAATACCATCTTTTAATTTGTGATTCGAATAAGATTTTGATTTCTTACTGTAATTAAAAAAATATTTCATTGAGATAATTAATTACTAATACATCATATTAAATACTAATAAAATTTAAATACCGTATTTTTTTAAAATAATATATTTTTTTAGACAATATCTTGATCTTAACAAATATGAAATGCTTTTACATTAGGACTTTTTGATTTCAAATATTCTACAATAAGTAGTATATTTAATTTAAGGAAAATAAGGATTTTTATCAAAAAATATTATTAAAGATTTTTATTTAATGATAATTAGGTCAAATTACCAAGATCTTTTCAAATAATTAGAATTTTTCATCTACTAAAATCATCTTTCAAAAAATTATAATCTTACAAATAATTAGTTCAAATTAATTTTTATATACGGTTAAACATTATCTTCCGAATACTTAAGATTTTTCAAATAATTACACCAAATTATATATTTGAATAATTATAATATATAAATTACATATTAAAAAAATTTAAGTCAATTAAGATAGATTTTAATTAAGTTAAATAGATATAACCTTTTAAATACATTTATTAGGGTTTAGGGTTTCTAACAATTAATGAGACATTGCTATGTGTAAAGCGCGAAGTCCTTACAGTAATTACCGCGATACCTTAATGTGTCTCTTCAATATCTACGCAATATAAAAAGTCGGCCCATGTCAGACGGACCTTGCTATATGTAGAACGCGAGGTCATAACTCGCTTTTTTCAGAAGGCGAGGTTGCCCTACGTAGACGAATTGATGGTCATTTTTTAAAATAACAATGATTAGGGGTCATTTACGTAAATAATTATTTAAAAAGTTTTTTTTATATATAATAATGCCCACTAATTTTGTATAATTCTATGCACCGTCTGATGATTAGAAATAGATTTCGTTTTAAAATATTACAAAGATATTTTGATATTTTGTTTGTTTATAATGTGTAGAATTATATATTTTCGGTGTATCGAATATTTATCCATAATAATAATAATGATAATGAAGGTAGAAGTAGTGTTCATTCATTGTATTGTCAAATGACAAATAAGAGTAACAATGTTAAATTCCTTTTGAAAGAGAATTAATTAAAAGAACAATGGTTTAAGCTTAGCTGTAGAATCAAAACATTGTTATCCATAAAATGGATCTGCCATTGATGGTTTTCCTGAGAATTTTTTTTCCTCTTTTATCTTCTGCTTGCTTATGGATTTCAGCCACTTTGTTTTTCATTTTCTCACCATACTCTGCCTTCTTCTTTTCCAGTTTTTCCCATCCAAAACATGATTATTTTGTTAAATGAGCATATAACGCCATTTACCTCTACTCTTTGGATTTTTCTTTATATCCGAAGCTGCTACTGCAGCTTCAGTCATTTACAACATTTGTGAGTAATGTTATAAATGAGACGAGACAGATCGCGAGTTGTGTAAACTAAAATTTAAGCTCAACAACTTAAACATCTAAACTGTAAACTAACGCCATAAACCCTAAAATTAACAAGCTTGTATAAACTAAAGTTTACACAACTTGTGTATCAAAGTTTTTTTTTTCTTAATAGGGCTTTAAATGAGACGAGCAGATCGCAAGCTACTCGAGTCCGACTCGATCAAAGCTCAGTCAACACTCGACTCAAGCTCGAACTCGACTCGAGTTTTTAACAAGCTGAGCAGAGCTCAAATTATTCAAGCTCGTTAAAAACTGCTCAAGCTCGAACTCAACTCGAATTCTTAACGAGCTGAGTCAAGTTCAGCACTACTCAAGCTCGACTCGGTTCATTTACACCCTATTTGTGAGGTCAGATATAATAAATAGGCTTATTAGCTCATGAGGTCTTCGTACTTTTGAAAAAAAAACGTGACTCTTAAACTGAAAAAAGTCAATGCAACTCTTTGACCAATAAAAACTGTTGTTGACTATAACAGTGTTGACCTAATAGTTCACAAAGGTGACATAATAATCTACAATGTTGATGTGGAGGTCCACGGTACTCGAATGGAGGTCTATTATGAATAATAATGTGATAGAGGGACTTATGTAGTGATCTAGGAGAGATGTTGTTGAATATAATCAACCTTACATATCTATTTCATTATAGTTTTGATTACGTCAGCAAACTATGATAAAAGGAGATCTAACCATATTAAACCGTCAATCTTCTCTAAACAAGGACATGTACCATGATTATAGCTACATGGACATCAAACTAAAACAAAAGAGGCAGATGAGAACCGTGCCACAAAATCAGAAAAAATCATACCACGAAAACAGACGAAACAAACACAATAAAATTTTCGAAAAAAATAAAATTTAAGACAAAAAATCTTTAAAAAAAACAGAAATATCACCCAAACAAAAAAAAGCTAAAAATACGACGATAGAAAAGAGAGAGAAAAAATAATTAGGATTTTTTTAGACCAAACACGAGATTTCATTAAAAGAATGAGAAGAAATACACAGATAAGCATACCTTAAACTACAAAATTAAACCTTAAAAAACAAAGAGTATGCAAACGTGGATAGCAAACATAAATCTCCTCATAAAATCTTCATCAGTGTTCTTCAGATCTAACACCATAGCCAAATCTTAAAGTGCTTACTGGAAGAGCGCAGATCATTGAATTACTCTAACCAACAAAAAAGAGAAAACGTCTTGGTTAACTCCACGAACAACCAACTCATGTAATGTTGTGCGACAAGATTCAATTGTAGCATGCACCAAGATGTAAATGTCTTCAATATCAACATGTCATATGAACAGACAAAAAAATACTATATCGGCATACGAATAACTGGCCTATTAACCGACGAAAAACAAAAGAAAAAACGATTAATATTTTTTCCCTCTTAAAGAGTTACACAAATAAAAAATGAGGGCAATTAGGGACAAAAAACAATACCGACTACATCATAGTACAAATTTCAACACTTGTCCAGTTTCCCCGACACATGGGCTTGTGTGTCCGTCTTCTCCCTTTTTCCTAGCGTTACACTTGGACGTAGTTGTCACTCTAAAGTGTGAACTTTTTCAAAACCATTGAATTTTTTAACCCCAAAGTCTCAGAACCTGAAAAAAAAAGTGGTTTGTTTAAACAAAAACATGGGACCATCGCCCATGGTATCACCCCATCACATTTCCTATAAATATACATATATGTATGATTATGAATGTTTCAGATCTTACCACATTTGTAATGGACGTTTTCATTCCCGAAGAGTATTTTACAAGGAGACGAATCGAGAAGAAAACAGGGGACATTGCTGGGAAGAGGTCGAACATGGTGCCGGCGGAGGCACTGGGAAAGGAAAAGAAGTGGCGGCTGCCGCCGCCGTTTCGAGTAGAACGAAATGAGTTGTTGAGCCCCGGTGGGGTTGCCGAAACTGTAGTTTTCACTTGCTTATCAGCCTAATTTGATTAATGTCTGAAGAAGCTGTTTGTAATGAGTTTTAATTAGAATTCATGTGCTTGTTTTTTTTAAATGTTACGTTCATTTTTTTACTTGTTCTAAAGTCAACTGAGACACTTACTTTAACACTTATTTTAACTAAAAATAAAATTTTAAATATTATTTCACCTAAAAAATAATATTTTAAACATATATTTCAACCAAAAAATACTTTAAGCGCCTATTACAAAAAAATTATAATAATTTAACCACTTATTTTATAGTTAAGCCTATTTTTCTCGAATTACTGTTCTCACCTCTCACTCTCTCTGAGGTGCAAAATGAAAAAGATGAAGAGGAGAGGGTGATCTCATGAAAATCAGATTATATCCTATCTCCCTTCATGCGAAAATATTTATGTGGTTCAGCCTTTCAAAAGGAAAAAAAGAAGAAGCTAAAATTGTTCCATTAGTCCTCCCTCTTTCACTTACAATTCAAAATGCACATTGCAAGTCAATTCTAACTCAATTCCAATCTAATAAGGTTCAGATTGCTCCAAATTCCTTAATAAACTAGTTGAAGCTTGAGTCAACACTCGAAAGAATAAAAATGCATTAATTTATAGTTTTTGGATCCATAAGGAAAGAACAATTTACACATCTTAATGTGAAAAGCACACCTAATGGAAAAAAAAGGGAATTTTGAGATTTAGATTCTTTAGAATCGCATAAGTCTAATTATAATAAACCATAACAATCTAAAAGCCTTTTATGGGCACATGATATGAAGAGATTAGCCAGACCAAGGGTTTCCTTGATGAATTTGAAAACATTTTGCTAAAAATTAGGTAACCGTTCTATCGAGTCGAGTTAAAATATTTCGAGTTATTTGAATTGGTATGTCATACTTTACAACTCAAATTTTATTTTAAAAAAAATCGATTCGAGTTGAGCTGAGTTTTCGAATTCCTATACAAATTTAATTGTAATTATTTATCATGTTATAGTTCGATTTAATTTCAATTTAAACCAATTTTTCTAATCATATAAGATATGCATATATATCTTCATATTTTTGCATATGTGGCATATATTTCTTCATATTTTTTATAGCGGCATATATACCAGAAAAAATTGAGGGACTTGACTTGAACTTAAAAATCAATTTTATTAAAAATTTCGAGTTATTCGAGTTTTCATTTTACAAGTCAAACTTTATTTGAAATTTTTTCAAGTCGAGTCAAAAAATTTATTTTTTTTAAATCGAGTCGAATTTTACTCACCCTATTAAAAAATAAAGTTGAGATGACATCACATTTTACTCTTGTCATAGTTATTCTGCCTTTTCACCTTATGTTTGGATTTTCTCTCTCCAGCTTAATAAGGTATCAGATGGCATTTAGAATAAATAGATATTTTATTTATATAATAGCGGTGGGAATTTCTTGAAATTTTTTAATAAAACTAATTAAATTTTAAAAAAAAATTCTTCATCCAATTAAGCTCTTAAATCAGTAAATTAAATTAATCAAATTTTAATTAATATTTTAAAAAATATATATAAAACATTTATAAAAATATTTTTTTTAAAAATCTGTAAAAGTCACATGATAGAATTATAGTTTATCATATGACAGTAATATATAAAGAAAAAAATTGTCAAGATTTAATGATTAAAATTGGTCAAATGACTTAATTAATTCAATTTATTGGTTAATTTTTTTCAAAAGTTCAAGAACTTATTGTACCCTTAAACCTAAAAATAATAAAAATTCAGAATTAAACATTTAAAAATCTATTTCTTTACCATTAAAACATCCATTTCTTGTTAAACAAGTCTATTGCTTTGAACAAATATTATAAGTTTCTTTGCTGGTCTAATTTTTGTTTTTTTTTAGTTTTTTTATTTAAATTTATTGTGTTTTGTTATTTTCTGTTACCATTTAATTTTTTTACATTATTTTTTATTTTGATTTCTAATAAAATTTAGCCGGTATAATGTTAAAAAATTACAAGTCATAATACTTAATAGGATGTTTGCTCATGGTTATATCGGTGTCTGTAATAGCCTTGCGTGTATTTTATCCCGGTATGTGATGTACTCTTTTCTTCCAATTAAGTTTAAGGAGGTTTTTAACGAGGCACGCATACTCGGATCGGAGTTTTGACTATTAATAAAAGCATTCTGCTGAGCTAAAAAAAATTCATAATTAAGAAATTCATCATCCATAATTGGAACCTCCAATAACACGAAACATACCTAAATATGCCAATGATTTTAGATTTTAGTTTGGTGACTTCTTATTACAAATTTGTATAGGCTTGAAGCCAAAGCTACGAAGACTTAAAGGTATCCATTTCCAAAGGAGTAGTAGCTTCCCCGGACTCAGAAACCAAATTGACAAGAAAATCGAATAGGTCAGTAGCCATAACAGCCGAGGCAACATCCTCTTTGTTCAGCGTCCTCCTCTTGCCTTGCATCGTAACCGACCACGACCTCTGCGTAAGTTCCTTGATGAACAACTCGCACGCCTTGGAGAACACGATCGGAGACTCCCCCGATATCATCTTAACGTCGTCGCCGGACTTTTTCATGATCTTCTTGATCCTTGCCAACGGCAACAAATGAGGCCCCGTCTTACCCGATATTCCGCCGGAGAGTATGCCCGAATAAGTCCCCGCTTGCCTCATATCTACCCTTATTGATGGTGAAGCTAATTATGCTTCATTATGTATATATATAGAAATGTGAAGGGGAGCCGGCTAGTTTATTAGGCCGGCAAGAACCAATGATATTAGTAATTAAGTGTTGATTAATGGCTGCTAATGCAAGCCCTATAAGGCTATATAACCCTATTTTTCTAGTAATTTATGACTTCTTTATACAATAATTTAGGGTTTCGTCTCAGTTTCTGAATCAAACATCATCATCTTGACATGCGAATTGCTATAGTATTCAACTCTTCTTTTTTATTTATTAGGGTATTATTTTAGTAATGCTTTTAGGGTTTAGGACGTCATACATTTAAAAGTTACAAACAAGTCACAGAATTAGCATATTATTATAAACATGTCACTCTACTTATAAACAAGTCATTCAATTAACATATTATTACAAACAAGTCACTCAACTAACATATTGTTACAAGCAATCACTCCTCTTTGTTTTAATTGAGTGGTCTGCTTGATTGCGTTTTAAACTTTGTGTTGGACTTGTCTTTGTGGTAATAAAAGTCATGGGACACTCTTTTCCTCCTTCCAATGTCTAGAATCGATCCTATGAATGATTCTAGTTATGAAGGGTTTTTTTTAACGAGGCTAATTCTATTAAAAAAATTGAATGAATCGTTTATAAGTTGAATGACATGTTTGTAACAATATGTTAATTGATTAACTTGTTTGTAACTTTTAAAAGAAAAGTGACATGTTTATAACTAAACACATAATTAATTGACCTTAATTGCATTTTACCCAACATTTAAAGGTCAAGGATCCGATGTCTTTATCAAGTGTTGGTATGCATTTTTCAACCTTGTGTAAAGACAAATTGCTACTTTTGGTGTGACACACACACACATATATATATATATTAAATAACAAATCTTAACTAATGAAATTTTCTTTTTAAATTTGAAGTTGCCTTCAAAGCTGAAAATGTTCTGTTCTGGGATTTGGTTTTAATATTCAAATACTTGGGATTGGGTCCATTCAATGGCTTCGAATCAATTATATATTATTGCTCTTAGCATATAATTATATATTAATATGTAATTATTCATTTCGAAATTGTAGGTTTTGTTTATAACATTATATGTAGGTATAAGTCTCAAAACTATATGTTAACTGTATAATATGATAAGTCTTAAAAAATTTACACCGATAGTATATTAAATAAAGAAGAGTCTAGAACGAAAGAGATATACCGTTACACATCATTAACGTTTTAATGGCTTGTAAATAAATTAAAAAAAATGTCCAGAGACTCAACAAGCATTTGATCATATTTAGTTTATTGAACGAAGGACCAAAGATTTTATCATCCAAACTATAAACCCACTGAATTGACTCATCGACAATGGGTCGGGTGATTTACAAGTTCACCAATCTTGGAAAGGCAGCAACAACTAGAGGTGGCAAACTGACCCGAGACCCAAGACCTGAATTGATTTTATTCAATTTGAAACTTGATATCGACTTGAATAGAATGATCCGAATTTTATTCGAAGAAACAAGCCGAAACGAATTGAAACCGACCTAATTTTTAGTTAAACCGATATGGACCCGATCTGATTTTCTAACTGAATAGAACGGACCCGAACTGATTTTCAACCGAACTGAATGGACCTGAACCGAAGGCAACCCGAAACAAAGAAAAGATATTAAAAGAAATAATGAAAGATTTGATGTGAATCGTCGCACAACTCACAAAAAAGTCAAATATAATAGCTTTATAAAGCCATATATGGATTTAAAAAATGGATCCGACCTAAAAAACCGACTGAAACATATTGATCTCCCGTCGAACCGATTTTGACTCAGCCCGAAAATCAACCGAACTGATGTGGCCCGATCTGGACTAACATCCGACCCGAACTGAACCGAAACTGAACCTGATCCGAACTGAAATGACCCGAACTGAACCCGATTCGAATGACTCGTTTGTCACCTAGCTAGCAATAACATCAATAATAATAATAATAATAATAATAATAATAATAATAATAATAATAATAATAATAAGTGTTAACGGTCAAGGAGCCGGTGTCTTTACCAAGTGTCGGAATGCATTTTTCAACCATCTGTAAAGACAAATTGCAACTTTTTGCGTGACATATACAGATAGCTTTACAAATTAACAAATCCTAATTAATTAATTAGTCTTGTTATTTGAATTTCGCTTAGAGCCGAAAGGGTTCTGGTTGAGATTTGGTTTTAATATTCTAATACATGGATTGGGTCCATTCCACAGCTTCAAATCAATTATCAATTCTCCCAGCATTTAAATATATACTAATACGTAAATTGTTCATTTTAAAATTGTATGTTTTGTTTATAATAATTTTTTTATTTAAATCAAGGTTAGAACTTGAATTTCAATAAAGTAATTAAATATATAACAAATACAATATACCTTACTTAGATTCACTAATTGACCGAATAGTCAATGATGCTCATATTGCTCTACTTTGTACATGAGTTCGAATCATGATATATTTTTAGTAGAGGTGAGAAAAACTCGACTCGACTCGAAAAAACCGAAATTTTTGACTCGACTCGAAAAAATTTCAAATAAAGTTTGAGTTGTAAAATAGAAATTCAAATAACTCGAAATATTTAGTAGTTAGTGGATTGATATTTAAGTTCGAGTTGAGTGCCTCAATATATATATATATATATATATAACATGATAAGTAATTGCAGAAAGTTGTTTAAATTAAAATCAAACTATACTATAACATGATAAGTAATTACAATAAAAATTTGTATATAAACTCAAAAACTCAAACTTGACTCGAATTTCATAAACTCGACTCGAATCAAAAAAAATTAAATAAAGTTTGAGTAGTAAAATATGACACATCAACTCGAATAACTCAAAATTTTTTGACTTGACTCGATCAAACGTTCATCCCTAGCCTTTAGAATATAATACTTCTCTACTTAATAAAAAATACAACATACCCCACACAATCATAAATTTTTTTTGAGAACCAAGTTGTTGGGTTTTTCGTGCTCGATTTACTTCAACCGTTTTAGCTCGCCAAGTGTGGAGAAGATTGGATTTTTGGGTATTTAAGTGGAAGCTAAAGAATAAGAATTGGACACAAGGATTTATAGTGGTTCGGCCTTCTAACAAGCACCTACATCCACTACCTTAGCTTCCCACTAAGGATTTCAACCAAATTCACTAAGGATTTCAACCCCTTTTCTCGGCTTAGGAGGAAACCATTACAACGATTAAGCTAACTATCCTTAGCTTAATAAAACACTCTCTTACAAGAGAAATTCTAAGCAAACTTAAAATCCCTCTAATAGGTATATGTTTGCAATCTTAAGCTCTCACCCAAAACATATACACTTGAGCAAATTTGACAATTAAGCTCACAAGTGTTGTCTATACACGAAAATGTACAAATAAGCTCTAAGACAATTTTGACATCATATAGTTGTTGACAATTGAAGCATTAACCATCTCTTGATGTTTTGAGGTCCCTTTTATACTCCTAATTGAGTTTGTAGCCGTTGAGGACTGTTGGAGTTGTTTTGGAGCCGTTGGTGCCTTTATTTCCCTCCATAAATACAGTTATGCAGCTTGGCGTATCGATACTCCTCAAACCGTATCGATACAGTCCCGATAAAGTAGTCGTTGAGCACTTCAGCTGGGGCGTATCGATACGCTTGGCTAGCGTATCGGTACGGTCCTGCAATTTAAAAGACCGTTGGAAAATTGACTGTTGGAGGTAGTTAGGCGTATCGGTACGCGATACAACCGAATCGGTACGCGAACTAGCCGTTGGGTATTTAAAGCATACCGTATCGATACGACAAGGCGTATCGGTACGAGTTTTGGCTACTGAAAAATGACTGTAGTTGAAACCCTAAGGCGTATCGGTACAGTACCAGACCGTATCGGTACGGGTACTTGAAAAGCTCGGTTTTGAATACTTTAAATACACTTTAAATCATTCCAAAGCCATGTAAAACCCTTAAACATATTTTTAAGTTGTTTTTTTATTAAAATATATTTTAAATTCTTTTCTATTTAGTCTAAAATATTTTTCAAATATTATATCAAAACACTTAGTTCTACACATGTCAACAAAGAAAAAAAAAATTAAAACACTTAATTCTAAATGGCGTGGAGGAAAAAAAGAATGAACCATCATCAATATTTCTATGTCTCTATAAACTAACAGTTTTGATTATATCGACAAATTATCACAAAAAAATCTAATTATACTAAACTGTCGAACTTCTTTGATCTGAAAGTGCGCCATGATGATCACTACACAAACATTAAGCTACCATAAAGATAGACAAAAATCGTAAAATTTCTTATTGATAACTAAAAACAAAAAATAAACAAAGAAGGTGGCTATAAGTACCATTGGAGGAAATACTCTAAAAAAGTTAAAGGAACACCTTAAAAAACGCACATGCCAAAAAAATGCCTCTAACATTTGACTGGATGGTCGCTTTGACCCATATTCTTTTTTAAGCACTTCTAACCCACAACGTTTCTTTTTTAGTCAAAATAGCTCTTCTTGGATGAGATTGTTAGTCAACGAATGATAAATTACTTGAAATAACGTAAAAAAAAAACCTACATGGTAGTGCATGCTAACATAACGATATCATATAGACAAAGGTGTTAACTTGACAGAATGACACATCTATCAAAAAATAATTTTATATTTTTATAAAATTATTTTTCTACTTACATGTCATTCTGTCAAGTCATTTTAAGTTGTTTTTTGTTAGTTGGCTAACAGTTTTCATCCACAAAAATGTCATTTTGATTCAAAATAAATCGTTGATGGTTAAAGTGTTTCAACAAAAAAAATAGATGCTAAAATAACTGTTTAATTAAATATTAGAGACATTTTTTTAGCATGAAGCCTAAAACTAACTACTATAAGGTTTCATTTTGGTATAATCAATAAGGATAATAAGTTTTGTTTATAATATTAATATAGATAAATCTCAAAATTACACATTAATTTTATTAAATGTGTAATATAATATATAGATTTGGGTTTAAATTTGATACACAGGCGGTGTAAAATAAATTTTAGACAAACCTACTTATTTATACTATAAACTAAAATTAAACCTAAACTTTAAAAAACTAAACCCCAAACTCTAAACTTTAAATCTTAAATTCTAAACACTAACCTTAAATTCTAAACCCTACAACTCTAAGCCCTAAACTAAACCATTATTAGGGGTGGACAAAACTCGACTCGACTCGAAAAACCGAATTATTCGACTCGACTCGAGGAGAAAAAATCGACTCGTTTTGACTCGACTCGTAATTTCATAACTCGACTCGGAAAAATTTCAAATAAAGTTTGAGTTATGAAATGGAAATTCGAATAACTTCAATAACTCAAAAATTTTATTAATCAGTTGATCAATTTTGAAGTTCGAGTCGATTCTATCAATTATGTCTAATATGTTATGTATATCACATGTGAAAATATGAAGAAATATATATATGTATATTATATATGCATATAGAAAGCCGTTGAAATTGGAATTAATATGTGCAACGTCTAGCCCTAAATATATGCATATAGAAATATATACATGCACCGCTACGTATATGCATATAGAAATATATATATATATATATATATATATATATATATATATATATATATATATATATATATATACGAAGAAATATATATGTACAATTAAATTTGTACAGAAACTCGAAACTCGACTCAACTCAAATTTTATAAACTCGACTCGACTCGAAAAAAGTTCAAATAAAGTTTGAATCGTAAAATAGGACTTGCAAACTCGAATAACTCGAAATTTTTTGACTCGACTCGATCGAACGCCCACCCCTAACCATTATCCCCTAAACCTAAAAGGTTTGTGTAAACTTTAGTTTACACAACTTGTGCATCGAAGTATTTTCTCTATAAATTTTGATTTGATATAATTATATATATAATTTTAATTTTAATTCAACTTTCACAAAATATTTAAACGGTAACAATATAAAACCATTTTACATTCATTATTACCTATACTAATATTTTTTTTTAACAATTTCTACTTAGGGAAAGAGAATTTTACTCTACTGGGTCATTTTAAAAGCTAATTACGAATACGATAATCTTACCTATGAGACAAAATAGATCGAACCCTTTTTGTGTGTCAAAAATCTATCTATTGGGACAAGTTGAGCTTTTGTTTCTTGGGCTTGTATTGATATTATGGAATGAGTGTAGTAGGCTCAAAAGTCATGGAGCCCAAACGTTTAAGTTCATTGGACTGATATATTATGCTTCATTATAATGTGTTAAAGAATACAAATATCTAAATTATTTAACCACACATGTGAGTTTCCCCTTGTAATATACAGCTTTTGGCACTTATGTGAGTAGTCCACATCAATTAATTGATCGAGTGGTTGTTTATGTTTCTTATTTTGTTTGAATTTGAATCTTAACTGTTATACCTGGTACCTTTACCTCCGCACTCAGCACTTCAGGAGATAGCTCCTCGGAGTCAAGCAATATCGAAGGTAATGAAACTAGAGATCCGTCTGGTCAGAGCCGGTCCTGAAATTTTAGAGGCCTTGGGCGAACTGAAAAATTAGGCCCCTAACAATAAGTTTTGAAAAAAAATAATTTTTAATATAGGCCCATAATAAAAAAATATTTTAAAAAATATTTTAAAAATAGGCCCTAAACAAAAATTAAATTTTTAATTTTAAGAGTATGACTCTAATAACTAATGTTGGGAAAAATGAATCTATAATAACAAGCATTGAAAAATTAGACCCTAAATAACAAGTATTGAAAAAATTGGAGCCTGGATAACAAGTATTGAAAAAATTGAATTTTAAGAGTAGGTCCCTAAGAAAAAATATCAAAAAAATTGGGCATCAAATAACATGTATTGAAAAAATTGGTCCCTTAATAACAAATATTAAAAAATTGAATTTTAAGAGTAGCTCATAATAACAAAATATTGAGAAAATTGAGCCTCTAGTAACAAGTATTGAAAAAAATGGAGCCCAAATAAGAAGTATTGAAAAAATGAATTTGAAGAGTATGTCCCTAATAATAAATATCAAGAAAAATTGAGCCTCGAATAACAAATATGAAAGGGAAATTGAGCATTTAATAACAAGTATTGAAAAAAATTGGACCCCTAATACTAACTATTAGAAAAAATTAAACTATAACTATTTAAGTAACAAAAAATTTAAAAAGAAGGAGCATCTATTTAGTATTATAACCAAATTATTATTTCGTTTACTTGTTATTTATGGCTCAAAATTGAGGCCTCTCTAATATTATAATTAAATTTTGAGGTCTTTTTCTATTATAATCTTAAGGTAGTAAAAATTAGAAAAAATGAGGCCAGGGCTGGCTCTGCGTCTGGTCCACAGGGTCTTGAGAACAAACACAGTCGGATGCTACAATGCCTCACCTACGTGACCGGACTGTAAAGCTTGATATTTAGAAGTTGGGCGTATCGCCTTCAACTCTCTATAGATTATTATTAGGTCTGACAATGTCCAATCACTAACAAGATCAAAGACTATAGATACCCATACAACTAAAAAAAGACAAAATGAACACAAAGTATGACCAGGGAAATGATACTCTTCTTTTTCTCATCCTCTCTTCTTTTTTCCATCCCTGATCATCATATTAACTGTGTTTCTTCGTCTCAAACGTACAGAGGTTAATCGCCTAAAATTTTCTTCAACCATTTTGATCTTTCTCTCCGCTTCTTTTATTTGATATCTGATTATTTAAACATTAACATTATCCTAAAAATGTAATTATCCTTTTATTTGATAAAAATAATAATTTGAGGCTAAGGCCTATCGAAATCGACCCCGCTTCACGTGACCCACCTTCTGTTGTCGCTCATGATTTCAACCTTCTTATTCAGAGATAAAAATTATCTGCCTTTTTTCGGTAATCTTACTTATGCTCAACATTAAGTTTTAACTCTAAATTTTAATTTTACACTCTATACTCTAAAATATACATCTTACTCTAAATTTTCTAAACCTTATCTATAAATACTAACCTAAAATTTTTAAACCCTAAACCTAATTTTAAGTGTAAAGATATAAATAAAGAGACCGAAAAGAAAATTGGTATAAATTTCCATCCCTTTATTCGGTCTCATTTTAATTTTCTACAATTCTATGACACATTCAGCTTTATCTTTGGCAATGCTATAATATGCTGAAGAAAAAAAATACAAAAGCTAAAGCGAAAAATATCAAAAAGAAAAAGGAAATTGTGTTCACGTGAATAAAAAAGAGAAACATGTTAAGATCTAGGGCTTACCATGTGTAGAACAGACGACCAAGAGTATTTAAAATATTAATTTTAAAACTATATATTACTACAATAAATACAAAATTAAACACCAAGGGGTAGCTTTATTATCTGTAAATTCTCTGTTGTCTGAATTGTCAGATGGTTCAAATCATGAAAAATAATTTTTCATATAAACAGTGAAATGGAAGAACAGTTTTTCACGTGAGGAAAAGGGAGTAGCCCACTTTGATCTCTTTGCTATTTAGCTTTGTTTAGAAGCTTCATCATTCACTTCTCCTTATATATTGGCTTTGGATTTTTATGGAGAATTTTTTTAAAGCTAAGGGGATTACAAGTAATATCTGTTTTAAATATTTTTTAATTATTTGATAATGCATGTTCAATCACCCTATTGTAGTTGTTGGTGCTCGAACCCGTAATCTCTAAGAACAACAGCCGTTCTCTTAACCACTGAAACAAGTTGATTCTTGCATGGGCTAAATTTTTTTAGATATTGCTGTTAAAAAAATATTTCATGATCTATTTTACTTTTATTTTATGATATATTGCATTTGTTATTATAAAAGTAGAAGTCGTTAAGACTACATGTCGACTTCAGACGAAATAAAAGAAAAATAGACCTGCAGTTATGCCGACTTTAGACTAGTACCCATGACATTTCAGCTAACCTCATTGATTACTACATTAATGTGATAGGAATCACAATTAATCATGAAATAAAAATAAACTGACACCAAACCTTAACATAGAAATTTAACAATAATATCCTAATAATTAAACGGGTTTTAATGTCTCTAAAAATGTTGATGATAGCTTAATTATCATCCCAAAAAGGTTTCTCCCTTTCGTCTATATTATTTCATCAGTGTAATTCATGGAAAAGCCAAGTAATGATAAACCAATTTAGTGGATAAGTATGGTCCCTCCCAAAAATCAAGTTAAAAAGTTTGGGATAACTCTGCCTGTTGTAAATAAAATAAAGAAGAACAAGAATAAAAATAAGATGAACAAAAAGATGAGAGAAAGAGGGAGATTTGTATTATTCTCAAATATAGAATTGTATACAATGCCTTCAATGAATCATCTATTTATAGGCATAAGAAGTACATAATACATTAAACTCTAATTCATGGAGATAATATTCCTAATAATAAATAAATCAAACTCCTTTGATAAAGTTCTAATCATGATAGACATCCACATAGATAAATATTCATAACACTCCCCCTTGGATGTCTATGAAGATAATGTGCCTCGTTAAAACCTTACTAAGATAAAAACCCAGTGGGAGAAAAAAAAATCTTTAGTGAAGGAAAAAGAGTACACACATCTTTGATACGCATAACTTGTTGCCTCATTAAAAACCTTACCAGGAAAACCCATTGGGACAAAACCTCGGTTAAGGGAAAAAAAGTGCAACGCGTATTTACTCCCCCTCATGAAAACATCACAGAAGATCTTTGAATCTTCATAATTTAATCTTGAATATCATTTTTCTAAAGATCGCGAAGGATGAAACTTTGGAGTAATATGTTCCATGATGTATCAACTTTCAAACTGAGATATACATCTTGCTTTATCTTCACACAAGATAGCTTTTATCATATCTTGTAAAAGTAAATCCACATATCTTTTGGATATGTTGGGTCAATAATCTTAGCCAAACACATTTTTTTTGGCTTGCCTCGTGCATAACAATTATTTCTACGACATTTGAGGAGGCATCAACGAATGTTTGAAGATCTAAATGTAATGATCTTTGTATATTCATAGATATTTCTTAACCAACTAATATATAGTGCTTCAAGACCAAGAAAAGATATAATTATCTTTATTCACATCCAACAATCTTACAACTATTGGGATACTCAATAGATATGCTCTATTCATATTGAATCTTCTTTAAGATTCTTTCAGCTTATGTCTATTCATAGACAAAAAAAATATATAAAAATGCTCGATCTTCAGGTCGAGATAAACTTGATGTCAAGATTCAAGTACTTGTATTGAAAGTACTTCATGAGTTTCCAATTTGAAGCTCTTTAGGAGTTCTAAAATTATCATAATGGATCTTGATCCAAACTCCTTTATAAAATACATAAGGAAATCTGATCATTCTTATAGTATTTTCTCAATTAGTATTCACTAAGGCGATTATACCAAATGCGCCAAAAATATTCATGAGACATGTTTAAATAAATTTCCTTAGAAATTTCCAAATGCTTATAGCATTTTAGATCCTTCAAGGATAAATATGGATCCACAAATAATTAGACGCATGTAAAATTTTCAAAACTGCCAAAGTAATTGCATCCACCATGAAGTAATTAAAACTTTTCATAAATCACAGTTTAAGTCGTATTTACGACTACTTATTTGTGCCTCACTTGCATTACACCTTTAGGTGTTTGGACTGGTGGTCCAAATACTTCTATTTTAGAAGTTCAAAGCGTCTTTCAACATTGGCCAATTCAATATCTATACTTCTGGATAGATTTTATAAAAGATCCTCGATTTCTTTCTTTACTTCTATAGAAGTATTTTATGTAAAATCGTTGTCGACAACTTTCCAATATTCTGGTTCCATTCTCGTAATGACATAACTCATCGAGATCTCTTCAAGATTTCAATCTTTATTCCAGGTACCTGAAACTCTTCAAGAGTTTTATTATTTGTTATGTCTTGGGTCTCTTCAGGAGCACCGCCTCCAATATATGACCATCTCATATTACTTTCTATTTACGAGAGTTTTGATCATTGGAACCATTTCAACTATCATGCTTCAGGCATGATTTACATTATCTCGCCCTAACATGTACTTTAAACTCAGAGCATTTCAGCTGGTATATGAGACTTAATTACTCTCATTGGGTCAGTAAATATGTCTGGCAGTTGACATGTAATAACATGAACTATCTTATGAACTTCTAGTTCATATACGAGGATCTAGAAAATGATAATTCATTTTCCTCTATCCAGCTGATTATTATCTCCCCTGATGTTGAGAAAAATCATGTCATAAATGATTCTCCAATTAATGTTTAATAATTTAAACATAAAAGGAGACTCGTACTCAATATATATTCTTAACCCTTTTATTTACCCATTTTGTGCGTTGTGGTGGAGCAATTCATATCGCACATTCAAAAATCACAAAATGGGAAATGTATGGTTTCTGACCAAAAACCAATCATAACGGGGAGTTTATTATAACTCGTTGGCTTGATGCGTATAAGTGTTGCTATATGGAAACACCATATAAATAATAACTCTTTTGTTCTCATAGTTTAGCTATTAAATAGGAGGCATCCAATTGAAATTTTGCTAAACTATATTTTTCATAATCAATAGGCTTTGTAACAACTGATATAGCCTAAAATATAAATCCACTAGCTTTTCAAGACGAATAGTCTAACTGCATAATCTGAATATTTTTAGAATCAATCTCACAAACTTCTGGTTGTAAGTCGATAAAACAATGTAGATGCATCTACTAAAATCATATAAAACTTTCCACATTTGTGGATATATGGGCCCATATTTCGTTCAGATATGCAAGACATACAGTCTCAACTTCAATACAAGAACTTTAAGTTCTAATTCTTTTGGTAAGTGGGATCATATATATCCTTTGAGAACAAACAACACAAGAACTTCAGGTTCTTTTAGTAAGTGAAATTTAATCAATTCCTTTAAGCAACACAAGAACTTCATGTTCTTTAATAAGTGGAATTTAATTCAATTCTTTAAGAATAAGCACCACAAGAACTACAGGTTCTTTTAATATATGTGCATGTAAATCTCAATAATTTCTGCACCATTGATCAGGATGGTCTAACCGATCATGCCAACTATATATATATGTGTGCATATATCTCTGAATTTGTAAACTCCTTGTTTACCATAACATGTAATTCAATCTCACTCGTACATGTCTAGTACGACCATTAAAATTGTTCCTTTAAATAGGAATATATTTAGCTCTTTTGGAGCTTTCAATTGAAATTATCTTTTGGTAGTAATATATAGCTCTTCTAGAGCTTTCAACTGACTTTTTGGCTACCAAAACTTATATCAATATTGGCTTATTTCAAATGCCAATTGATAACATATGTTATCTATAATTCCCAAAGGGATAGTTTGCGAACTCATATTGCTCTCTTTATGACTTTGACGAGTATAACGCACTGTGAATATGGAATAAAGTTCCATTTGACAATAACATATTTGCTCAACCAGAGCCTTTTGTGATATTAGTACTTCCGGATATAGTACTCACATTATTCCCTTGCATTTTAATCGAGAAATGCATAATTGTGCACCTTTCAAAATGTGCTTTGTTTCATTTACTTCAGGTAATGAAAATATGTACTTTGTATCATTCACTTCGAGGAATGAAAAATATAAAATATAGCACATCATATCAAGTCGATTATCTATCAGAGATAAACTTTCAAGTGCTCTTCCGAAGTATTGATATTTTAGTACTTTAAGAAATACTACTCATATTTTCCCTTGCATTTAAATGGGAAAATTATTTCTTATGCTTAAGTACAATATGAGTACTTGCATTATCTGCTAGGCATAAATAGCCACAATTCTAGGCATAAATAGCCACAATTCATTGTATAATCATATTCTTCAAATAATAAATTAACATAAAACGTAAATAAATAATATATGAAATAAATAAACATAAAGCAAACTAACATAAATAAATAATAAATAAAACGAATTAACATAAAAATAAAATAAAATAAATCAATTATTCCTATTAGAGGTTATAAGGGAAATAAAATAAATGGTAAATTATTCCCTTCAAAGATTATGAGAAAATTAACAATATCCAATTGAGTTGGATCAATAACGCCATAAACAAATTTTGTTTATATTTTATTTCATTTATCATTCATGATTATGGATAAAGTCCATAATACTTTGGCGTTTGACAAGTACGAAATCAATGGTTTATAACATCACATTGGTAAAAGGATTTCACTTCCTTAGAATGATCTTTATCACTCTTTTCATCCTTATAACTTTGCTACCAGCGGGTAGAAGTATTCTTCATACGACTATATTTTTCATGTGTATATTCATAGTCTCGACCACGATCACTACTTTTAATGTGATTTTTTATTCATTCCATAATATAATCTTACATTCACTTCAAGGAATGGAGTAGAGCCAGTGGGCCTTTAAAACCTTTTTCACATATCCTTATCATAGAGAACAAAGATTTAATCCTCGTACGCGGCATTGTTAAACCTGTCCACAAGGTCCTTTAAAAACCTCCTTTGAGACCAGTAGCCTCGCAGAACGGGATGTCCAGCCAATTATACTTGGATTATATCGAAATTATGTCTCTAATTGAATAATGATTTACCATGTTTGCATTCACTTCAGGGAATGAAACAGATCAATAATTGCATGGAATAAACATCATGCTTGCATTCACTTCAGGGAATGCCTCATCATTGATAATTGCATGGAATAAACATCATGCTTGCATTCACTTCAGGGAATGCCCCATCATTGATAATCGCATGGAATAAACATCATGCTTTGTATTCACTTCAAGGAATGCCTCCCATAAAACTTTTTGGATCAAGAAGAATTTTCGTAACTTGAAATTGGGAGAAGTCTATGGTCGAGTTTTTCGACAAAGAAGAAAAATTGCTTTCGAGCAACTATAGACTTTATAACAATCTTTTTATATATTGAAATTCACCATGATTTATCGCACATTAAAATCATAATTTAAAGAATAAAAAAAATAAAATAAGAATTTACCGATATTAGTTTTCCTCTCGAGGAAAATGGAGACGTAGCAAATGACCAAAACATCTTCTCATAATGTCGTGTCTCTTTCCAAGTCATTTAAATACATGTAAAACTCAATACATGGTTAAAATATCAATATCATCAAATAAAATAATATAAACACATATTGATATTAATACAAAGTTCAACCATTGTGTCAAAAATAAACATATATGAAACCATAATAATAAGATCTATATGTATGGGCTGAATTGAATATATTAGAAATCAGAGGATCTATGTCATAATTCTCTCTTTAAAAAAAACTAAACCAACAAAGGTGTTTTATTAATATACAGATCTTTGTTACTAAAAAAAACCTTAAACCTAGAGTACGCATTTTAATTAATTTATATGAAAAACTACCATAGTTCTACGTACGTAACTTTGTTATTCATAATTATAAAGTATAGTCAGTAAATCGAACATGCTTTACATGCACCATCATCAAACTTCATGAATTTACAAATATACAAACACAAATAATAATAATTAAGTATGAAAAGCATAAGCAGTTGAGTACCAAAGATGAAAACCCACAAATACTTTCGCTTAACAAACCTTAATCGATTCCATCGTTATTCTTATTCTTATTCTTGTTCTTCTTTATTTTATTTACAAATCTCCCTCTTTCTCTCATCTCTTTGTTCATCTTATTCTTATTCTTGTTCTTCTTTATTTTATTTACAACACGTTATCAGCACGAGACTCTAATCAACTGAGGTCTTCATCGTTATAATTCAAAAGAAGTTACCGGGAAGAATTCGATTATAGAATAAACCAAAGATAAGTTTTTTTTTCTCTCCTTATTTTTTTAGTTACCGATTGTCTTTCTCTTTATATTTTAACTTTGTTTTAAATTTTTTTTGAAAATTTTGGAAGTATGTTTGATATTATTCGAACATTGGAAAGAGATAAATTTGTGGCTTCTCACAAACCAAAAGACGAATCGACAGAGACGAAGAGGGAGATTTGTATTATTCTCAAATATAGAATTGTATGCAATGCCTTCAATGAATCATCTATTTATAGGCATAAGAAGTACATAATACATTAAACTCTAATTCATGGAGATAATATTCCTAATAATAAATAAATCAAACTCCTTTGATAAAGTTCTAATCATGATAGACATCCACATAGATAAATATTCATAACACTGCCTACTTTTTTAAAAATACATATTATATTCTATATTTAGAGTTTCTAATTATTTTTTAAAATTTTTAAAAATATAATGTACATTACCACTCTTGAATTATAGTCAATGAGATTTAAAAAGATTAAAATTTATAATTTTTTTGTTTAACTACTGGTTTCTGATCTATTGGTCGGCTAATTCAGATCAAGCTTTGCAGAGGCCCGTTATGGTTGCGACCCTCCAAATCATTTTTTATTCACAACGTTAGGATTCGAACCTCTAACCTTGTTTAAGGAATCTAGTGCCTCATCTCACTAGACCAATTGGTTGCTGGATAAAATTTATAATTTTAAAAACATTGTTTTTAAGTGCAAGGGTGGTTCAAAGATTTAGGGGCTTGTACAATTTACTAAAATAAGACCCTCAATTTAAATTTTTTTGGTTAATTTGTGGATGTGTGGTTGACCGGCTTTGAATAAAAATAAGTATAATGTGACTCAAAATCTACAAAGTACAATAACATTTTATTTTTATCATGTGTTTTACTACTAATCCATAATTAATATTTTTCCCTTTAATTCATTTAAAGGCTTTCATTTTTTGAGAGCCTGTGTGGTTGCATTTATTGCACATGTTCATAATCGTCTTATTTAAGAGATTGTGTGCATGGTTAAATATAACCTCATTTATTAATCTATAAAAGCATTTTTTATGAATCGGAAATACTGTTTGTTGACAAATTTTAGAGATTTATGCTCATATATAATATATAAACATGGACAGAGTCAAAATTTAAGATTATAGTGATAAGATATAAATGTTTGAAAGTGAAAAGTAAATTTAAAAATAAATAAATTTATATATGACAAAATAAAAATAAAAAAACATTTTTTCAGGGGTGGAGGGCAATTGCTCCTCCCCACCCCTACCCTTAATAGTTACGTCACGCCATATAAACCATATCTTTAATGGAATAGGAATCTACTAAATAATGTAAATTGCCAAAAATGGTTAACATCCTTACCATAAATTTTGAATGGCACGTGTTAAGATTCTTTTAGCATAAAATTATTACTCAATTCATTGGTTGATTAATTTTATTTGATTATTACATATGTTCATTAATAGAGTGACTCTTTTAATTTACTTGCTATATTCAAAATGTTTGGACTCGAATTGATAACTTTGTTTAAAAGAAGGCTGTCTATTAATGAAATGGTTTTATTGATAAAAAAAACCTTGTTTAAAAAAAATAATATTTCATTTTATTAGATCAACTGATAGGTAGTAATACACTAAATTATTTAAATTAAGATACATTGCGACTAAATTGATAAAAAAAATAAGGCTCCGTTTGGTTTTAGAAAATATTTTCTATTTTTGTTTTCTGTTTTCATTTTCAGAAAACAGTTTTCATTTTCAGTTTTTAGAAAATTAGAAAACATGTTTGGTTAATAAAAATGGATACTTGTTTTTAAAAATGAAAATAATGAAAATGTGTTTGGTATCTAGTTTTCCAAAATAGAAATAAACAAATGATTGCTAAATAATTAAATAGTATTATTAAAAATTATTTTATTAAAATAAAAATAAAATATGATTAAACAAATTAAATTCTTGAAATAAATAAAAAATAATTCTTATTCTTGAAATAAATAAATATTACTATGACTACTTCTTAATAACTATATTTATCTTTTTGAATATTCAATTCTGTCTATAATTAATCCATAATGATGTCGCAATCTCCTCTCTAACTTGAGCCATTTCAGCAGTTTGCGACATATCAAATGTAATATGCTCCTCGTTTGACCCTGAAGAAGTTGCCTCTGTGTCATCAAATTCTTGTTCGTTGTCTCTTTCACCCTCTTCAAATAATTCATCCTTTTCAGCTTCTAGCCTGATAAAATTATGAATTGTACAACATGCTTTTGGTATATAACGTTGTTTTCTAAGAGGATAATTGGGCATATCTCTCAGTATAGGAAATCTTTTTTTCAACACTCCTATACTTCGCTCAATCACATTTCGAACAGAAGAATGCCTCATATTAAATAATTCTTCTTTCCCTCTTGGTTGATGTCTACCTATAAAGTCACGTGCATGGTACCTTTGTCCACGAAATGGTGCTAAAAACCTGGTATATTTGGATATCCGGCATCAACCACATAATATTTACCTACAATTTCAACATAAAACACTTATTAATAAAAAAATTATATATAATACATTTTTAATGTTAGTCAACTGAATTTTATCAAAAAATAATTAAGCTAATAAAACATACCAGCACTTGGCATTGGAAGAGAAATTTGTTCAGCATGATTACTTAATACAGCATTAACAAAAACTCTAGTATCATGAGTTGTTCCTTCCCATCCAGCATATACGAATGTAAACAACATGTCATGAGAGCAAGCTACCAATACATTTTGTGAAAGATTTTGCTTTCTATTCCGAAATGGTATATGCTTTGATGCAGGAGTCCAAGCAGACACTTCAGTTCCATCAATAGCTCCAATACAATCCTTAATTGATAAATATAAATAAAATCATGATATAAGTTTAAAAAATTAAAAAATAAAATAAAATGTATATATGCAAATATATATATATATATATATCACATTTAATGTACCTTGAAATAAGGAAAGCAATTAGAATTTCTAGCAATTTCTGGCTGAACATCACCTCGATCTCTATGACAAATAATTTTAGTTCCCAATTTACACACAGCTATCAAAACCTTTTGAAACCATGTTGATACAGTTTCGGTAGAATGTTGAAATCGATCAGCTATAAGTCTTTGTGTTGCATTCTGACCAATTATAAATAAAAACATTGCAACCGCTTCTTCTACTGAAACTTTTTTCTCATCTTCTAAAAGTTTATCAGCCTTCAACCTATCACAAAAATTTAAAAAAACATGTTTTTTCATGCGAAGCATTTCATAGCACACCGTTGGGTTTCCAGATAAAATCTCCATAATATAAGTCTTGCCATCTAGTATAGAAGTCCTGCATGGCATTTTAGGTATGAATGCATTGTAGTAATTATGGACATATTTTAAAAGAAAAAATTGGCCCATTTCATCATCTAAATCAGACGAACTTTCTGAACTAGAGCTCATTATAATCTCCTGCATAATATAACCATAAAAAATTTGTTAATAAAATATTATTACACTGCATAAAATAAAAATCAAATGATAATTAAAAAAACACTTAAAACTAATCAAAACTATCCACCCAATCCTTTCGCCTTGCTTCAGACATTTCAACAAAAATTTGTCTCCATTCTGCCGATGTAAACTTTTCAATTGCTTTGTTATAAGAACGTGACGAAACATACTCTATTTTTTCCAAAAGCTCCATACATATTCCAATAGAATAAGGATCAGGAATTGATAATTTGTATCTATCAGCTTTTGCTTTAGCAGCTTCTTCTTTTGCACTTAATGTGGATGCCCACTTATCCAAAAATACTTCCATCTTGTTCATTTTATTCATCTTGTTAGATCGACGGTCTCCAGAAAACGACTCAATCTTATGCTTTTTACCTTTTTCGGGCTTTTCGCTTTCTGAATTATTACCTTCCAAGTCAACATGTATAGAACCATATAAAAACTCCTCTTCCAAGCGCTTCTCTTCATTGGGAGACAGTGGATCTTCAGTGGATAACTGTTGGAGTTTTCCAGTTGCAGTTGTTGTATTAAATATTTCACCAAGTAATTCATAATCTTCACAACCTTGTTTTTTAAACTTTTTAAACTCTTTATGTTTCTGTAACATAAGAAAAAAACACGCATTAGATAAATAAATATTATGTATTTTTTAAAACTTTAACGAGAAAACAAAAATAATTTTACCTTAAAAAATTCTTCCCAGATGTCTTGTGATGCATGAACAATATTTGATGTCATATCCCATTTGACTCCGGTATGCCCAATCAATTCAGAAAAATGTCGATACTTTGTACGTAAGCGATTGAACTTACCCTTCAATTTGTCAATACCATAATCTACTCCGATTGGATCACATATCTCACTATTAATTTCAGACCATACTTCTTTTTTAAAAGTAGATGATTGTAACTTTCCTTCTCTAACTTTTTCAACTAAAAGTTGAACCAATGCTACCTCGTTCGCTTTCGGCCAATCTTTCATATCATCGGGATCTTTACCCTTTCCGCCCATCTAAATTACTATTTAACATACAAGCCAAACATAAATAAAACTATTATTCATAAACTAATTACTCACTAATCAAAAATACGTTCTTTAAGTAAACTCATAGATCCTTAGATCCACACGATACAAAAAAATCACTAGTTATAAAAGCTACACTAATAGACATTCCAATACTAATCAATCCACAATTGTATATGAAAAAAATTCAAAAATCAACATCTACAAGATACAAGTTTCAAATATTTTAAAATATAAAATGCATTAAACAAGAAAGATACACAAAATTAATAATAAATTTCAGTTAGTTATTTACCCGGTAAATGTGAAAACTGCAGATCAGCTGCTATCTTAAGTTTATGAGTTTTGAAATATATAAATCATTAATATTTATAGACTAGACGAAAGGGTTAAAAGATAATTAAAAAATACTTTTAGGGTTTGAAGATATGCTAAAGAATATGGTTAAATGTCATTTAAATGAAAAAGGTACTTTTTTACTCGGTAAGTACATTCTATTAAATTAAAAAATAAAGATTATTTCATTACACATAGATCATCAAAAAAATTAAATTAGAAAAAAAAAGCTAGGACAAACAACATCGTAATGCTATCATTCAAATAGGCAAATTACATGTCCCTTGAAATAACCTTTCATGATGTATGTTAAGTACATATAATATAGAATTTTTATATACATAGTTACCACCAATCAACTAGAAAAATTACATGTCCAAACTCTACTTACACAAGTAAAACTAAACCTTTTTTTTTGCTAAGCCTTGCTTAGAATTAAGAAGACCATAAAATATAATGGTTCCAAAACAAATTTACAAGATCATCTCATTGCTACTTACAACTAATATCAACAATCACACTCTCGCAAAGTACAAATACTATATCAGTATAAGAAAACAAAAAGAAAAACGAACAGTCTGATACATAACCAAAATTAGAATTAAACTAAAAACAATATTATATAAATGTTATCATTGAATTAAATAAAAACAACACTCAAAGAAATATATTTTAATAGTAAAGAAAAAAATAATAACGAAAATTCTGCAAAATCTCTAATCATCTTTTAGTGGATATAACTCAAACCTCATCAGAACAATGTTGATACTCATATTTAAAAAAATAAAAATGTTATAACGCTTGGGTGTGGATGCCTATCGGAACATTCAGTTTTTTCGGTGAGATTTTTTATTTGATATTTTGTGAAGCACCAGAGAGAATGTCAAGTAAACTTGCAAAGTTTTTAAATTTCAGTATCATACTTATAAAGATGATAAATAAAGTTAGACATTGTCATTGCTTCGTCCTTTGTTTGCACAAACTATACAAACAGCACTATCACACCTAGAAAGATAAATTACGATTCTGTTATTAACAAAAAATCATAGTTTCAATACTAGCAAGGTATTTGTATTAAGTCATACATATATCTATATATATATACATATATATACATACATTCATACAAACGCAAACTTATTCTTGTAAGAATGTATGCACATACATAGAGAGAGGTTATGATCTATTTATTCACACACACTATACTAACAAACTTCATCTATGATATGCTCATACTCAATTCTTCTAATTTGAAGGGAGAAAAACTCACCTATACAAGCAGATTATAAATAACATAAACTTGAACCATTAAAGATCCACATCAAATAACATAATCTTATAAAAGTTCCACTAATGCACACGGCCAAGAAACCAAACTAAGCTTTGATATATTTCTTCGTATTATTTTTAAATCTCGCAATGTTCAATAAACATTTGAATAGAACTATAAAAGTTTACTTACTTCTCTTTCTCTTGAATTATGACAAGTAGGTGAAGAAGGCCAACATGATCGCCAATCAAATACATCCATAACCATTGTCTCTAAAATGTGCTTTTGTAGTTGACTAGAATACCAGCAAGAAAATGTCAAATTTATAATTCATAACCACAAAAGATCTTTTAAGAAATTGTAAAAATTTAACAGTAGCTTGGCAAGTGACTTACATGTTTTATCGAAATTTCTTTGAATGTCTTGGCACTGCAATAAACAATCGTTTCCTCTCTAATAATAAGGACAACACAGAGAGATAAATGATATAACTATAAACAAATATCTTCCATGGTCAGGATTCTTTGGGGACCAGTCCCTCGATAAAGACCTCCTTCAAAGCCACCAAAGAATACAAGATGTTAAAAAAACTCTTTCCAAACATTATACACTCTATCGTTAACATAACTATGGAGACCTCAAAATTAAAATAATCAATCTGCCAAATCATGCTAACATTTGCTTAAAAGGCTGAAAAATCGATCTCTTAAAACAAATTCTTAGTCACCACGAAGCTGTTTTTTAAAGACCATCAATCACCCCTGAACCACAATGATCTTGGAAGACATGTTGAAAAGGGGGAAATCACAAATGAAATTTCACATAACATAAATATAAAAATTTTCACACACATATGAAATAATTGATCTAAAACTTGAAAAAAAACGTTGAAAAGGGGGAAAATAGAAAGACCCAAAAACTAATTGAAACTTTAATTGAGACAAGGTTTGACAATAAAAATGGCGATTAAGCTATGGAGATGGAAGATACGATCATATTCAAAGCTACTACACCAATATAATTTTTCAAAAGAGAAGTTTGTTTAAAATAAACGATTTTGTACCTTAAAGAATAAAGAGAACCAGAATGAGGATGGGCTACTGGGATCTACTCTTCCTTTCTGTTCTTCGCGATTATGATTTTTCTCTGAGTGATTGCAGAGATAAGCAGTGTCTTTTTTTGTGTAAGTTAAAAAACTCCAAATCCCGTGTTTTTTTATTTTCTAAATTTCAAAACAGTTTCTAGGAAAACATAGAAAACATCTTTTTATTGTTTTCTAATTTTCATTCATTTTTATTTTTGTTTTCTAAAAATCATTTTCCATTTTTTTAACCAAACACATTTTCTTATATATTTTCTATTTTCTAAAAAAATGAAAATGGAAAATGTCTATATTTTCTAGAACCAAACGGAGCCTAAGATTTCAATAATAAAATGCTGCCTGCATGGCTACATGAGATCTGCTTTTATTTTTGGGTATAAATGTTATACAACGTAGGATGCTCATGCAGCTTTAAAGAAAAAATTTTATACCCATCCAAATTAAATGCTAGATGAATGACATTAATTTGGATCCCTAATTTTAAAAAAATATATATTTAACAATTGTTAAATATTTGCATTTTTGTGTGTGTGTGTGTGTGTGGGGGGGGGGGGGGGGGGGGGGGGGGATAGAGGGAATGTGCATATTGATATAGCAAAAGGGACAATGGCCCTATACGGTGAAGGGCATGGACCCTAGAAATCACTAGTTGTGGGGCTGCCTCCTGAGTCCTGAGACCTTTGACTGTGACTTATCTAACTGGTCACTTAACAACACTTGATTATCACAGAACTCGCATGCTCCTAGCACGTGTCTTGGCTCAGTGGATTGCATTGGAATTGTATTCAGACAATAGATTTTCTATCACGTTTTCTTCAAAAAGGATCAATGGAGCAGACTGGAGAAGAACATGGTGGTGGGCTGGTGGCCGTGGCATCCAAGTCCCACCGGTTGATGGTGAACCGCAGATGATACGAAGCCCGGAACTTTATATCCGATAAATATTTAAGTACTCGATACATTCCATCGAATATGATTTCCATATGATTAAATGCGTGTTAAGTATATCGAAAATAAAAATAAAATTGAATAGTGCCAAAATTAATGTTAAAATATTCTTGAATATGTCTAGACACGTATAGGCATGTTATTATCACCGTAATTATCTTCTTTTTATATTTTCGACCATTACTTTCTTTTTCTAGCGAGATAAATGTTCTTGTTTCTCTTTAAAACGTGACATTATCTCCCACTTAATCTCATGACGCCTTTGTCATGAGTCACTATCAGTGTTGTTCACCCCATGTCCGAGTACCTCGATTTAGATCCACATTATCAAGAGGGCCGGGGCTCATGCGACTTTACTTAAACATCAGTCGCCGCCTAGAGGGGAATCGGTAGCTGGCTAGGCAAAGTCTGGTCCGAGCAACTTTCGATCTTCAAAGCATCTCTTTTTTTGTCTTTAATATAGAAGCACATGTGCCTTAGGTTTCCTTTTTCTATTTTTTTTTTTTTGGACCGAGGGAGTATGCTTGAACATTGAGGTCACGGCCACCACATGAGCATGAGCAGCTTTAAAGCCAAGTAAAGAAAGAAAGAAAATATACAAAGCAACCTACCAAACAACACAACATAACACAAATGTTCCGTCTAACTCTCCACCACGTACCACCCTAACACTATTCATCTACTTAATTCCCCACCTAAACATTTCCCCTTTTTTCTTTCCTCTTAATTTGAATATCAAATTAAAACAAGTTTAGTGAACAACTCAAATAAACCAATTTATTTTAGAATATTTATGGCTATTAATGTTCTGGAAAGGTCTGCGGTACAACAACTTAATTTAAGGCTAAAAAACGGTACTACAAAATTTGTTCAAACAACTTAAAATATTATACTTTTTGATAATATTTTAGGTTGATGGAAACAAGTTTCGAAACTTGTTGTTTTTTAGCCTTAATTTGTCGCCCTAATATTGTTGATTGTCTCTCTTTAAAGCCATCTCTCGGCATTGTTTAAAATTTCAAGGAAAACAGAAAAGAAGCAAAAGATTTCACCCAACAAATGATTCTCAAACAGGACCATTTTCTGTCTGAGTCTTATTTCAGTCTCCGTCCCACCAAACTTATGAATCAACCAAACGGCAGGTATGTTTTTGTATACACAAAAGTTGCTACGGTCGTCGGTGCCTCTACCTCCAAACAATACGCTATTCATGACTTTAATTCTTCTAAAAGATTAGGTCTTACTTTAACTAATTCCATTTTGATTCCAAAAATAATAAAATATTAGATAACAAATATGTCATTCAATTAAAATATTGTTTATTCTGTCGTTGAAATTAAAACATGCATTTAATGTGGCTTGGTATAATAATATTTTTAGTCTCAAAACTTATACATTCTATTGATGAAATTTATTAAATTGTTTTGAATTAAGAAAAAATTAATAAATTGTATAAGTTTTGTGCACTAAAACTATTATTATACTAAATCATGTCACTATACTCGTATAATCTTTAACGACAATAACCTATTTGTAATTACATTTTAATTAGGTTGCTTGTTTATAACTTTTAGAAAAAAAATGATTTGTAATAATATTTTAATTGAAGAGTCTTAATATGATTACAAGTAAGTAGTATATTTTCATGTTTTTTTCTTAATTCTTTGATAAGGAACACACCTTGCAGACAAAGTTACTCAAACCTAAGTCTCATAGGATAGACAATTTCTCCTTTTCACTGGACCACTTGTTGGATTCTACCAAATCTATAATTAAATGGCCTACAACATGGGCGGAGCCACGTTAGAGAATGGGGTGTCTCATGACACCCCAAAAAATTTTGGAATTTATTTTACTATATAATTTATTAAGTTTTTTGAGTTTTACTGTATAATTTGTATATAAAAATCATATATATATATATATATATATATATATATATATATATAAATATGTGACCTCTTTTATAAATAGAATGACACTCATTAAAAACTGACACCCTTTGAATAAATTTCTGGCTCCGCCCCTTGCCTAGGGATAAAAACACTAAAAAAATTAAATTCCAAACCCTAACCTTAAATTCTAAATCTTAAACTCTACACTTGCACTTTACCTTAAATTTCTTAAACCCTAACCACAAAATCTAACCTTAAGCCCTAAACTTTAAACTTAATTTTTAATCTGGGCATAAATAAGTACATCTAAGAAGAAAAAGATTTATATTCCTTGCCTAGAGCGTAGTTTACCCTAATAAATTCCACATAGTGCATAGTACAGTTAGGTGCTTCGGATATTATAGAAGCCTACATTTCATGACGTTAATTATTTTAGGTTTTCTAATTAATCCAAGTAGGTTAATTTAGATGCATTATTATTATTATTGTTGTATATTATATCAAGGTGGTAAAATCTATTAATTTTGAACACACCACTAATATAATACAGAGAATAGCTAGAATATGATAAAAAAACACATCAAGGTACAAAAAAAAATATCCTATCAAAATTTATATAGTTTTTTTTTTGAACAATTCCTACCTAGGGGAGGGGAAGGGAAAATTATTTGCTCCTATTGGATCTAGAAGCTACAACCTAAGAAAAAGGGAGATGTTAACTGAAAGCTTTTTAACCCCATGCTTAGATGGTTGTTGACAAAATTTATATAGTATTAGTTATTGGTGTATCAAATTCAATCTATAATATAACACGTAAATTATTAAATATGTATACATTAACCAATTGATCTATTAGAAAGAGACATTATATCCCTTAAGCAATGTCAAAAGTTTAAATTCTAACGTTGTGAATGAAGCAATTTGAATTGGGAGGATCTCTCTATAATGGATCTATACAGTACTCAATCCAAATTAACCAGTCAATGAGTTAAATATCGATAGTTAAAGAAAATCCGTATACATTAAATAGAAATGTTAATTGTCCAATATTATCATAACTCGAGATCATTCTTTACGTCAATAACCAATAAAAACAAGCTTAGGATCATATATAAATTCGAATCTCGATATTAATATTAAAAATGTAATACCTCTTTATTTGATAAAAATAAATAAAATGTCAAAAATTAAAAATTGAAAAAGGGCCCAACACCTATATCTGTATCAATGGCCTTCAAATCTTAGAGGAATAAATACCCATTCCAATGACATAATTGATTAATTAGTAATTGCATGTGTTTTTTCTTTGGGATAAAAAATAAATTATTGGTTGGAGAAAAAAAATATAAAATCGCATATGTTTTAAAGGTTAACAAAATTTGACTCAACTCGATTTTAATTTTGAGTTATTCCAATCAACTCGATTTAACGAGTAGGTTTTCGAGTTGAGTTCGGATTTTGTCAATTCGAAAATACAAATTTTACTATTTACGATTTAGTCTATGACTTCCTTATTTCTTCAATTCATTCATCATTTTTAGATCTATTTGTTTTACTAAATGTGAACCACGTTCTCTTTTTGAAAACAATTTTTTTTATGTAATTTAGTTTCATAGCTTTATATGATTTCCTTTTTTCTTCTCTGTTTTAATTTTATTTTAATCAAATTTGAACCACGTGCTCCACTACACTATAAAAATATCTATGCAATTTTCATTCATATTTTTAACAAGAGATTTTTTTGTAATTTAGTCCCCTAACTTTATATTTTATTCAATTTGGTCCTTCAAATGCATTTTTTATAAATTCTTTCTTCCCACCAATTTCTTGTATCCTTTATACTTTCACCAATACTTTGTCCTAAAAAAATTTTATTTAAAAATAACATTTTGAATATATTTTATAATTTTAATAGATATTTGATTTATTAAGTAACATTACACTTACATATTTAAAGAATATGAGGAAATGTATATGTATATGTATATCTTATATGATTAGAGTAAGTCATTTAAATTAGAATCGATATGTATCATAATATTATAAATAAGATTTTATTAGTATAAAATAAGTGCTTAAACTATATTGGTTTTTTCTTTAGGTGCCTAATTTTTTTATTAAAGTAGTTGTTTAATATTTCATTTCGTAGTCATTCTCTCGAAAAAAAAATATTTTTGTGCAATAAATGTGTTATAATTATTTTAATAAATATTTATTAAACCTAAAATTAGACCCACTTAGATTTTTTTTATAAAACATTTTCTCTTATTTTAATAAATATTTATTAAAATATAATTAATTCAGGAAGAAGCTTCAGCATCAATATTTGAATTTTGTTATATTTATTTAATTTTTAAATGTGCAATCGCTTTCCACCAGAGACTGTTACAGCTTACAAATAGAAACCAGAGAGGCGAAGAGAAAGCTCTTCTTTAGATCTGCTCTCTTTCAAATTTCAATCCCTTCTCATTTCTGATTTCTTGACTCGGTTGCGCTCGTATTGAGCCAACTCGCTTCTCTTTAGTTGAAATCTACGTGGAGATGGTGCAATAGCCTCTGCTTTCCCGCGCGTGGTTGCATTTTGATTGAATGCCGGCTTTCCGGCTATAGTTTCTGGAGCTCCGATCGTATTCCGGCGGAAATGTTTAAGTCGGTGAGATGGAGGAGCGACAAGGACAGGATCAAAGCTGTGTTCAAGTTGGAGTTCCATGCTACTAAAGTATTCTCATTCTTCTTTATTTCTGTTTAGAAATTCATACTAATTTATTACTTCCTCGCAGTTTTATTACTTATGTGTTTGTTTAGCTTCATTTCTCAAAAAAAAAAAAAAAAAAACGCTGCTGAAACGGATATTTTTTTTATTTCCTTTGAAGCTGCTTCCTGCTTGAGCTATTTTGCTTGGTTAAATTCTTTTCTCAAAAGCTTTTAATTGTGAATATTTTTTTTATTTTTTTATTTTTACAATGTGATTGAATAATTTGAGAAATGTTAACTATTTTATGTGTAATTTAGGTGACGGAGAAAAAATTGCAAGCATTGATTATATCAGTGATTCCTGACGATGGGGGAAAACTGATAAGAACATTAGAAAAGGCGACGGTTCAGGACGGAAACTGTCGATGGGAAAATCCAGTTTACGAGACCGTTATATTTGTTAGGGAGCCCAAAACTGGGAAGATCAATGAAAGAATCTATCACTTTGTATTATCTACCGTAAGTTATATATTTTTTGATGTGGAAGTTTTGTGTGTGTGTTTTTTTTTTCGTCTTTATTTTTCCCTTTTCTTTTTTATGTTATGATGCAAGTAATGTTTATATGTCTGTTTTAGGGTTTGGGAAAAGGCTTGGTTGGAGACGTTTCACTTGATTTTGCAGCTTATGCTGAGGCCCTTAAAACTTCCACCGTTTCTCTTCCGTTAAAGAATTCAAACTCTAAAGCAATTTTGCATGTTAGTTAGTCACTCTTACTCTATCTGTTCTCTCTCATATTTTTAAGCAATTTTGATGTTTAAAATTGAATTCAAGCTTTTGGTATTGAACAGATCTCTATACAGAGGCTGCATGAAAATGCTGATCAAAGGTAAAGACTTATCACTTTTTTTAATTGAATTCATATAGAGTTGTAGATATTGGAGGTTGTTTCTGGAATCTAAGAGTGTTTATATGTGAACCTTACTTTGTTTGATAGCTTTTGCAGAGAGTTAGAACAAACAGAAAATGGAAGCTTTAAACTGCAAGATAGGAGCTTGAAGGCCCACTTGAGCAATGGTGATGCTGATGAAAGCATTAAGAAGGATCCCATTGAAGTAAGGCTCCCATCGGATTTATAACTGAAAGCTTTCATTTTTGGTTTTCTTATTGCTGTTGTTTCTTAATATCTGCTTAAAGTAGAGTGTGGAATATGGATTTATTTGTTTGTGAATATCTCATTGACAGGACTCATCTTTCAGCAAAACCACCTACAATGTTGAATTGTGTGGGAACCATAGAGGATCTAATGGATCTGATATTACCATTTCAAGTTCTAATAGTAGCTCTGGACTTAATACTCCGCGAGAACTTGGAATGAGAAATGACAATATCAAGAATGAGTGGTCTGCAGGTTCTGATCATGGAATGAGTACTGATGACTGCAACAGTTCTCAGGACACCTTCCCGGTAGAAAACTCCCAACACGGTTCAGATAATGAAATTGGAAGGCTCAAGAATGAGCTTATTGTTTTGTCCAGGCAAGTGGATGTGTCGGATTTGGAATTGCAGACTCTCAGGAAGCAAGTAGTAAAGGAGAGCAAAAGGGGGCAGGATCTCGTACGTGAAGTTGTTAATTTGAAAGAAGAAAGAGATGCACTCAAATTAGAGTGTGATAAACTGAAGGCCTCTCAGAAGGAAAAGGAGGATGCTAGAGTAAATGGAAGGCTGCAGTTTGAGTGCGGGGATCCCTGGGTTCTGGTCCAAGAAATCAGAGAAGAGCTGAAATATGAGAAGGACCTGAATTCCAATATTCGGTTACAACTGCAGAAGACTCAGGAATCAAATGCCGAGTTACTCCTTGCTGTACAAGATTTAGAAGAAATGTTGGATGCAAAGAACATGGAGATACTCAATCCTCCCAACAAATCAGGTTCCCATGGCAGTGCTAAAGAATGGAGAGGAACCATCTCAAGAAGTGACACGTATGATGATGAAGATCAAAGGGCATTGGAACATCTTGTTCAAGAACACAGAGGCTCCTCCAAGGAAACCTCTGTCCTAGAACTAAAGCTCATGGACCTCTACAGTGAGTTGGAGATCTGCAAGAGAGATAAAGATGAGCTCGAGGCACAAATGGAGCAGCTGGCACTTGACTATGAGATACTGAAGCAGGAAAATCATGACATCTCATACAAATTAGAGCAAACCCGGCTGCGAGAACAACTGAAGATACAATACGAGTGCCCGTCTTCTTCTGCTAGCTTAAATGAACTTGAGAACCAAGTTGAGTGTCTGCAAAGCGAGCTCAGCAAGCAATCAAAAGAATTCTCTGACTCTTTGGCCACCATAAATGAACTAGAAACCCATGTTAGAAGCTTGGAGGAAGAGTTGGAAAAACAGGCACAAGTGTTTGAAAGGGATCTCGAATCTATCACACAAAGCAAAGTTGAGCAGGAGCAAAGAGCTATTAGAGCTGAGGAAGCCTTGCGAACGACAAGATTGAAGAATGCAAATACAGCTGAAAGGCTACAGGAGGAATTTCAAAGGCTCTCCATGCAGATGGCCTCGACATTTGATGCAAACGAGAAGGTAGCTACAAGTGCTCTAGCCGAAGCTAGTGCACTACGCTTGCAGAAAAAACAGCTGGAAGAAATGCTCAAGAATGCCAAGGAAGAGCTTGAATCTGTTAGGGAGGATTATGAAGGGAAACTCTCTAACCTCTCCGATCAAGTAAAGTTAAAATCAAATCAGGTAGAACAGATGTTGGAGGAAATTGATGATAAATCTAAGCAGCTTGAACATCAAAAGAAGCATGAGGAAGAAGTTAGTGGGGCTTTTTCAGAGGAGATCTGCACCCTGAAAACTGAGGTTGGCAAGCTGACTACTGAAAAGAACCACCTATGTGAACAAGCTGAACAGGCACAGAGCTTGAGACTTGAGTTGGAACACACAAAAACACTGGTCAAAGATACTGAAGTGCAGATGCAAAGAGTAAATTTAGAAAGAAATAATCTGGTGAGTGCAATTGCTTTGATGAAAAAGGAAGCAACGGAGACGCAGGAGAAATTGCAGAGAATGAGGCATTTGAAGGATGAGAAAGAAGCGGCAATTGAATCCTTACAGTCAGAACTGGACACCCTCAAAGTTCAGTGTGATAAATTGAAACATTCGCTGTTTGAGGATGAAATAGAGAAAGAAAAACTCAGGAAGCAAGCAGTTCAATTGAAGACTGACCTTAAGAAGAAGGAAGACGCATTTACTGGCATGGAAAAGAAGTTGAAAGAGAGCAACGGAAGAGGAGTCGTTTCTGATGGAACAAGAACATTAAGAAACAATAAATCTGCTGCAGTTACTCTCAGTCCTAAAGAGGTTGCCAGCCTGAGGGAGACAATAAAGTTGCTTGAGGTAAATTTAAACATCTAAGTTTCATATAAAATATAGTTTGTCTTTGAATCTGTATTCTGCAAATGGTTTACAATTGCAACATCTGTTTTTCTAGAAACAGCGATATGGGGAGTCATTATCAAGCAGCAACTTTTATTATAACATACTCTCCTGTCCTTACTAAAATAAAAACTTCCCGATTTCGTGTGTTTCTTCCTTACTGGTTGAGATTATGGAAAAGGAAAATTATTCACAATGATTTTTTTTCCTTCTAATGGCAGGGACAAATAAAATTAAAGGAAGCTGCTTTGGAAACATCCACAAATGTCTTTTTGAAAAAGGAAAAGGATCACCGGAAGAAAATTGATGAGTTAGAAAACAGATTAGAAGAACTGAATGAACACAGCAGTGGTTTCTACAATTGCCAACTTCAAACGGTGAGAACCATATATGTGTATTAGTTTGTCATTACTGAATTTATGCTTTAAGAGGTTTCGAGTTTCAGCATTCTTCGTGTTATCAAGAACTAATCATCTCGCTATAATATTAATTTACGACACCACTGTATGGCCAGAATGGCTCAATGGATTGCTCTTTCTTTGACATAAATTCTAAAAGATGGATAAAAAATGCAGGTATTTAAAGATACTATGGAGGCTACATCAAATGGGACGGCATGCATATCCAAAGAAAATGGAAATGCAGTGCCTTTCGTGAAAGGGTAAGACTTTTACCTATATATAGTAAGAAGGTTGTTGAAGAAACCAAAGAACCTAGATACTAATAATTACTTTTATTGATTTCGTATAAACAGAACCGATGACAACTTGTTAGCGAAAGAACGGACAGCCTCAACTGTCGATAAAGACAGTAATTATGGTAAATTGATAGATGAACTAACATCATTGAAGGAAAGAAACGAATCTATGGAGAATGAATTGAAGGATATGCAAGAACGATATTCAGAGATAAGCCTCAAATTCGCAGAGGTAGAAGGCGAACGACAACAGCTTGTGATGACCGTGCGGAACCTCATGAATGCCAAGAAGAGCTGAAGGTAATGAATTTCTACTTATACATGAACACAATGTATAGTTGAAGGGTGTGGCCATTCGGAAAATTTAGCGGTCGATGTTCATTTTTAGAGCGAATAAAATTGTACAAAGTTCTATATGGATTCCCTTCACCACTATGGCGTTCGGATTTAAATGTGAGCGAGCAAGTCTAACATAGATATATTCATTTTTTTTATAAGTTTTAGAGAGATTATATCTCCATAGTTCCCATATGTATCAAACATGAAACAAAGAGCCTGAACGACTTAGGCTCCGTTTGCTGTTGAAGTCCCCAATCTAGGTTTGGAGGCAATTGGGCGTTTTCCAAAAGCCGGAAAATGTAGCTGTCGCTAAACGAGCGTTTGAGCGCGTAAATAAGCGGTAAACAGACGTTTGGAGCTAAACTAATGGGTGTTTGAGATTGTTGTTGCTGGTGAACGGCGGTTGGCCACCACAACTGCAACAAAAAACAAATCTTTAGTCTCATGTAATGTAATGGTTTTCCAATGTAGGTAAGTGTCTATTATTTTTATTATTATTTAAGGTTCATGTTTGTATGATGACGTTTTCAATTAATATAATGATTTTATTCTTTTAGTGAAATAATAGAGATAGGCTCATGCTAGTTTTTAATTTATTGATATTCTGAATTGAAAAAAAAATAATTAATTTGGAAAATATTAAGTACGATTAAGGTGATTACAAGGTAGTATTTAAATAATACAGAGATAAGCTTATGCTAGTTGTTTATTTAAATATTAAGAGCTATTTTTTTAACAGTTAAGGTGATTGCAAGGTAGTATTTATTTATACATATTCTTTAACTCTTTGACAAAGCACACACACCTTGCAAATAAAATGATTTGAATCTAGGTAGGATGAACATTATCATTTTTTTTACTGAGACCACTTGTTGAATTGAAATATTAAGAGCTATTTTGATATATTGTTAGTGGAAAAAAATAATTCCAAAGCAAGTGTATTTTTAAGTATATTTAAAAATATAAAAAATTAAATAATGTGACACTTGACATCATCATCATCGTGTACTTTTTTTTAAAACAGATTGATTCAAAATTCACTAATAACTTGAGTTTTGTTCTCTAATTAATTAGATATAAACCTTAAAAATAAGAAAAGTGAAGTCAATTCGGTACATGTACAACAATACATGAGATATGGAAGGAGAAACAAAAACAGTGTGTATCATATAATATAAAACAATTATTGGTTTTCAGCATCCAAAACTTATTTTTGTCATTTTTATAGAGGCTATTTTCATTTTGTCAGACAATGCGATTTTGCCAGCAAAACAGGCCGATTCTTTGTCAAGGAATCTGATGCAGAACATTTAATAATATATAGATAATATAATTTCATAAACACCGATTATATTTTTCATGATAATATATATGAGATTGGTCAGAGTGATTGTGCTCAACACGTCTTACTGATTTCCTGTAATCTCTTTATTTATATATATATATATATATATATATATATATATGAGTTAGATCAACTTACACAGTGTAAAACTATTTAAGTTTTACATAATTTTTGGATCATTGAATGAATAAAATGGATGACTGAGATTAATTCCTTACTTTTTTCCCAAGTGATAATCTTCTTATATTCTACTGTTAATCTCATCCATCCGTTTCACTTATCTAACGATCCAAAAAACATGTAAAACTTAAAGAGTTTTACACTGTGTAACTGGATCCTCTATATATATATATATATTGGTATCGTAAAAAATTCATTATATATTATGCTAAAAATATAATCTAATTTGTGAAAATAAATATTTTGCAAATCTATTTATAAAGAAAAAAATTGTACTAACATTTTGAACTCTTATTTTTTAGATTTTGGATCCACCACTTAATTATGTTATATATATATATATATATATATATATATATATATATATATTGTAAACTCTATCCGGGGACGGACTGATGTAAGTCGAGGGTGGAAGGGAAAATTGCCCCTTAACTTTGATGGTTTAACTATATTTTGGGCCATTGATAGTTTTGAAACTATTTTAATTAAAAATATTTGTCCCTCTCGAAATTATATGATATAATTTATTTTTAGGATCTTATCAGTTCTAATTAATTAAATTGAGCATTAACTCCCTAATTTTTCTGGTTTAATTACTTTTTAAGACATGTTAATTTTAAAATTAGTAAAATTAAATCCTAACTTTTTAAATTTTTATGGTTTAATTAGTTTTTAAGATCTCAATCGTACCAAAATTAAATAACTTGTCCCTCTCACGATTCAATCCTGGCTTCGTCCTTTACTTTACCTACATTAGAATATGTGAATATTATCATTTGTGGAAAAAAGTAAAAATTTAATCTCAGTCATCAATTTCATCCACCAACCATATCCTATTTTAATATATTTTCATTAATGTTATAATTGATCTTCAAAATATGCTTTTATGTCATTTTATAATTTATATTATAATTAATATATTTGCATAAAATAAATGAATTCCTTATACACATCTCTTCAATTTTTTCATTAGATGACACTATGTATCACCATCATATTGAAGAATATTAGTTTATTTTAAAAATATATCAGTGAACATGTTAAATCATCCTAATGATAAAAATTAATGTTCATGTTATCACGTCATTTTAAGTTAACGACCCAATGTTTATATTTGAAGAAATTTAAAGTTTACTATAAAAGCGACGCTTACAATAAAGTTTATCAATATCTGTTATAGTTTATTTTTTATATATCGTTTTAGTTCATTATGCAAAAAAAAACTAAAATGTAAAATTATTCTTTAAATAATATTTAACAATTTTGAGTTTAGATTTTTTTAAGTTGCTATGATATTTTCACTTATTAAAAAAAATTCAAATTATTTAACCGTGAATAGAAATCTTCTGCTCCTTTCCAGTGCTTTTATTTATGTCATCGCACTAAAAAGTTAAGTTTATTGTTTAAGATTATTTAAAGTTAGAGTTTAGGATTAGAGTTTATGAAATTTAAGATATGGCGTGTTTTAGGGTTTATAGTTTTAAGGTTTAAGATAGAATATGGGCTTAAACTCAAAATTTAATTTTGTTAGTGTTAGGTATAGAAAGAAACATCGAAAAATGGACAGAAAATTTTTATCTATCTAACTGTATGTTTCGAATGCATACATCATAGATAGAAAGAACCCGAGCCTTCTGAAAACCAAGGTAAAGAGTAATTCAAAATCATCAAAAATTTAATATGCACAAAGATTTCACAAATCAAAGTATCAAGAAATATCTTTTAAAAAAACAAAACAAATCATAATTCTGAATACAAATCAAGATCTAATATTTTATATTTTTCTATACAACTCCCTATCAAATTCTATGTCTTTGTTGTCAACTACAATAACAAATCTAACATTGGCTATTTTGTAATTATCTACAATCTCCTATTGATCAATCCATAAACGGTAACAAGTGCAGCGATTAGGGTTTGATCCATATAGGGTTCTATCTCCAGACTTAACACATCATCTCCCAACGCCATTCCACAAGATAATTGCTTCTGCTTCACCTGCAATGTCATGTTAATTAACCATGTCAGACGAGAGATTTCCGATAATCTTCTTAATATACTGTCGTGTTTACACGATAGTATCTGTTCATACTTTCTTTTAACCATTTGACAACAAACAGGTGCTCGAATGAAATTATAGGTTTTAATTACCTCTGCTACGATATCTCCGCCGGATTTTACGATCTGAAACCCTTGTTTCTTGCGCCCTAAGCTAACGATGAAGTATTTGTCGACCCCAACTGTAACTTGACAAACTAAATCTCTCCGGAGAAATCTGCAGTATTTCTTGACTTGGAAGCTAGGGTTTTCCTTCTTTCTGCCTGTGAAGTTCCCTCTATATCCATTCCAACATCCGAAAATATGGAGTTTCTGCAATGATTCGTTCATTATAGCCGATAATCTTTCCGAAAAATCAACAATATAATCTGAATTAATCTGAAAATGTACCTTCTTTAGAATTGTAAACAGGATTTGGCCACTGATGTCCATGAGATGAACTTCACTGCTACCTCTGGTGTCGTAGTTTTCGACACGATACACGACGCGGCCTTTCGAATCAAAGACGGTGCAGCCATTGGTGTGGCATACTAGAGATTTCATCCATATGGTGAAAGTTTTCCTTCCTGCAGAGCTCATGCTGCAGGCACCGGAAACGGGTGGTTCAGCTGGATGAACCTTAGCCATCTAAAATTTCAAACAAAGATGAGAAAGTTGAGGTGTGCTTCACCATGAGAATGGCCGGCCACGGCTTATATATGCTCCTAGGGACTGAGTTGTAATTTCTATAAACAAACCAATGCGGCAGTCTTGGAGCTATAAAATAATTGGAATAACAAGTAGAAGAAAAGTTCGGATTTCTCACTCAAATTACTTTAATATTTTTTAGTTGACCTCTCGGTTCCCATAGTATTGCTCTGACTAGTCCGAATCAACCTGTGTTGTACATCTAATTTTGATGGGTGAGTCTCTTAGCGGGAGTTTTCTACATACACCTATTTATGTCTCACTAAAAAAATTAGGTTAGGGTTAGGGTTTAGGGAATTATGAGTAGAGTATAATTTTTAGAGTTTAGGTTTAAAATTTAGATTTAAAGAAATGGCTTAGAATTTAATTTTATAGTGCTGAGACATAGAAAGAGACACAAAAAAGGACATAAAATTTTTGTTCGGATGGTTAATAAATTTATGTTTAGAAACTTTGGATGGAAATTTTCTGCCCCTTTTCGGTGCCCCTACATATGCCACCATGCTCAAAATTAAGTTTAGGGTTTTAGGTTAAGGGTTGTGGTTAGGGTTTAGGGAATTTAGGGTATGTTGTATTTTTTAGGGTATAGGGTGTATGGTTTAGGATTTAGAATTTAGGGTTAGGGCTTGAAATTTAATTTTGTAATATTTTTTAGTGTTGGAGCATATGTAGGGGAACCAAAAAAGGGCAGATCATTTTTATCCAGAAACTTTTATATAGTCAGTAGATGCAAAAGAGATCAATATTTAAAGCATGTTTAAAGCATGCTCCTAATAAGGAAAGATCAACTCCTTTGAGCTAATCCCTAACTCTAATATTTTTCTACTTCAATAAAGCATATAATATATTGGAGTTGGTTGATGTAATGAAGAAAAGGGACATCAAATAATTTACTTTTGTTTCAAATTTTTCTTTATTTTTTTATTGGTTGAACGATGGTAAATACTTTGAGATTGAGATTGAGTTACTAATAAGATAAGATTAACGTTGACTAACAAGAGGTATTTTAATTTATAATTCTTTATATATATATATATATAATTTAAAGTGACCATGAGAGTAGGGTGATCAACGTGGTTTAATTTGGGACAGGAAACAGGGGGAAAACGTGTCAATATATATATAGCACATTAATTGAATCATTTTATTTTGGTTTAATAGTATAAAAAATACTCATCAAAAACAATACAATCGGAACCCTTTAATTGGTTGATTGATAAAATATGGTTATCCGCTATGTGATTCAGATTTCGATATTTATATTAAAAATATTAATTATCAATCTATTGTGCAAAAAAAAAAACCCATTAAATCAATTGTGTTTTATAGAAAATATACACCAAACTAAATATCTGTAGCTAAAAATTTAATCAATCGAGTCATTCCATTAATATTGATTAGAGGTGAAAACAGGTCGTTCGGGTCGGATTCGGTTTGGGTCATGTTCGGTTTTGACTACATTCAGTTTCGGTTCAGTTCGGGTCAAATTTGGTCTGGTTCGGTTATAATTCGGGTCAAGTCGGGTCACATCAGTTCGATAGCTTTTTAGGTCGATTGAAATCGAGTCGGATAATTTCGGTTCGGTTGATTTCGGGTGGGGTCAAGATCAGTTCAATAGGAGATCAATATGTTTCAATCGAGTTTCAAGTCATGTCAGTTTTTTAGACCCATATATGGCTTTATAAAGTTAGTATATTTGACTTTTTGGTGAGTTGTGCGACAGTTCACATCAAATCTTTCTTTATTTCTTTTAACATCTTTTCATTATTTCGAGTTGCTTTCGGTTCGGATCCATTCGATTTGCTTGAAAATCGGTTCGAGTCCATTCAGTTCGGTTAAAAATCGGATCAGAACCATATCGGTTCAACTAAAAATCGAGTCCATTCAATTCGATTTTTTTTCAGATTTCAGATCGCATTCAAATCATCATGTTTAGATCGATATCAGATCTCAAATCGAATAACCGATTCGGATCTCGAGTGAATTTACCACCTCTAATATTGATAATATTGACAGTTGTTTTTGTTATCGTGGCTCAAAAGAAATCTATGTTGATAAGCACATTGTATTCACGTCGAAAGCCTAATTGATTATCCTCTTCATGAGTACCTTAGAGCTTCATGAGTACATTATATCGGGTCAATTAGTTGTTTGTTTTTATGGAAATTTGATATAAAAAAAGGTATATGTTCCGTCAAAGCTTTGGAATGTCATAGCATTGAAGAATCTTGAAGATTTTCTTTTTAAACCAATATGTATGAGCTGTAGAGATTATTCATTATCATTATAATCTTCGAATTTTTTTACATTATTTTTGGTTGTTATATGGCACCAGAGTCGGGTGTTTCATGAACATACCAAACACATTAAAGTGATTGTCACTTCATCCAAGACAAGATTCGTGATGATTTTATCAAATTGTTTCACGTTAGTTCTTCCAATCAGCTAGCTGATATTTTTACAAAGACTCTTCACTTTTTTACTTTTCATTCCTTTGTAATCAAGATGAGTCTCCTTAATATACATTTGACTCCATCTTAAGATGAGTCTCCTTAATATATTTCCGTAATAGAAGATATAAACAATGATGGCATAGAATGACTAACTTGAGCATATTACATAATCCATATTAAAATACAAATTCCAACTCGGGGTTTTTCAAAGGCATAATGTCAAAAAAGATAAATTACGTAAATCATCATCGAACTTTAACACAGAGTTCTGCATGTAGAATCACTATCACAGGCTAGATAGAATATAAGGATGAATGAAGCTACCTTCATTATATACATACACTTCAAATATTAGTGATTGAAATCCAACATAGAAACTTAAATCTCATTTTCAACAATAAACAAATGAAGTTGTTCTGAAGAAAAGATTAATCAGTGATAACCTTAAAAGATCAACAAGCGACTGATTACGTAGTTAAACGGCCGTAAAGGTGTTCGTGGTTAACCAAAATAATATAACGGTTAGCATATAAGTTATGTTCTTGGTGCAATTAGATAATAATGTCTAAAAATAATGTGTTTTAATTACACTAAAAACAAAACCTACAGATTAACCGTTATGATATTTTATTTAACAATGAACACCCTCACTTGAACCCACTCGAGCTTCTTTTTATTTATTTTTTATCACATTAACAACACTTTATAATGAAAACAATTTTGATTATTTGACTAAACTATAATTGTAAATTATAACGGGTCGAGTCGGTGACTCAATGTGACACTTCGGATCATCGGATCTGGTCGGAGTGTTACACATGTAATGGACACAAGCAAATGGTTTTAGGCTTTCGGGTTGTATTGCAATTTGCAACTGGTAGGATTTGGTTGTGTTAATTGGGCTTGGGTAGGTAGTTGGATTGGGTTAGGATTTTGGTAATTGGGCTTAGGTGCTTATTTTTCATATTTGTTGGACCTCAAGTGAGTCGTTTGAATTATAAACAGATCTAGTAAATGGGTCGGATAAAAACATGGACTACACTGTATTTGACCAACTCACTTTTTTTATAAGGATTGTAAAATTTTGGGCATTAAACTTTAATTTTTATTATAAAATGGTCACTGAGCCGTTAAGTGTTGTTAATTGAGAGACGTGGCAGTTATGAAAATTTGTATTATAACCTATTTAATATAATATTTACACATTCAATTGATTTAGACATCAATAATGAGGGTTAAATTAGGAATAAACTGATTGAATGTGTCAGTACGGAGGATTAAATGTTTTATTATTCAAATTTCTGTAACTGTGATGTCACCTACTTAACGAGAGTTAATAGCCCAGTGATATTTTGTATCAAAACCTAAACTTTAATGCTCATTATGTAACTTTTAAAAGTTTGATGACCATTTTATATTTTTAGATATGGTTTAGTAACCGTTTATATAGTTTACCCTAGTTTTAATGATATGGATCCAACACTGACAATATAAAAACAAAAATAAAAAAATACACTTTTATAATAAAATTTGATTTTCAATTTTTTTATACCAACAAGTGTTGGGTGCATTAGTAAGACATATTGCACTCTCACAGAGAGAACACGAGTTCGAACTTTAGTGACAATATTATTTGGAGGGGTAGCCTCGCACCCTGAACATGAACCGTAATATAGACATGCATCTTATAATAAAAAATACACTCTTATAATAAATTTTTATTTTAATTTTTTACTTTAATCATTTTAGTGAACAACTTCATGAATTTTGGATATAAGAGAATTCATGAAACATTCATTTAAATAAATAAATAAAGAGCAGCTAGGAAGAGCAGCTAGGCATGTTCTCCAACAATAATTAACCATAGAATTCAACCTAACCCAAGAAATTAGCGTACGTAGTTTTTGTTTAACACCCGTTTAAAGTGGATTAATTATAAATTTGTCTCTCAATTTTAAACAATTATATTTTAACCCCAATCCCTACCTCCGATTTTGTCCATATTCGAGGAACATTGAAGCCAAATGCCCATATCACTTCAAGTTTAAATTTCAAATCAACATATGAAATGTTTTTTATTTTTAAAAAAAAGGACATTGACTTAGATTTTTGCAAGATTGTGAATGTTTAAGGTTGTCAGTCCATGATCATTAGAAAAGGTAAGTAAAATTAGGTTAGGCTTAAGCACTTTTGTTAGTTGTAGTGTTAGATGTCAATTTCTTTGCAAACACTCGATAGTGCTGGTGGCACAAATTGCCACTCATAGATTCAATAATTAATTATAAAACCATGTACTATACGTTTTTAATACATGTTTATTCTATTTTAAGTTTTTAAAGAAGTTTTCACAGTGCACGAATCAACTTTCTTCAGTGGTTAAGGGAATGGTTGTTATTCTTAGAGGTCAAGGGTTCGAGCACCAGCAGCTGCAGCATGCTCTGATTGAGCATACATTGTCCGAATGGTTTAGAGTATATTCAAAACAGATACTAGTAATCACTAGGTCTCCTAGGATTTTGTTTTGACTAATCTGCTTCGAACACGAGACATACCTATAAAGTTACTTACCATTTAGACCAACCTTCATTAGTAGTAATCATTATATTTTTTTATTCATTATAATGATTGATTCTTATTATATTCATACGAATGTATTAATTGTAATTCTATTTGTACATAGATACTATGTGTGAATTTTTAGTTTGGATTTATTCTGGTAAATCTCATTATATATTGATGTTATCCAGAATTATTATGATTTAAGACTAGCTATATTTTAATTATCAATCAAGTGTGTATTGTAATGAATAATTCTAATTATAATTATACAAATATAATTATCATAATTCCATTTGTAATTTTAATAAATTAAAATTATAAACGGAGGCAGAGCCTCTTGAAGGCTCAAGGGGCCAGACCCCTGTTCTAAATTTGAAACATTTAATAATTTTTGGTTTAATTGCAATTTAGCCTCTGCAAAAAGTAAATATATTAAAAAATATATAAGGGTTTATTAAATATCTGAACAAGTAAGGGCTGAATTAAAGAAAAAATAGGTTTGTGCCCTCAAATTTTTTTAGTCTGATAATAATTTAGATCATTAGAAGTTAATATTATACAAATTAAGATTTCCTCGTGAATTTTGAGTTTAAATACTTATAAGCTCTTATATTTTTAAATTTAATATTTCAGCTCTTCTTAATGTTTGATCCTGGCTCCGTTGTCCGTATCTGACTATAAATATAAATTTTCAAATCATGAGCAGTCTTGGTATTGAAGCGTTTAACCAAAGTTTAAAAAAAACTTGGGGTTGAATCCAGTTAGATAGTGAAGGAGACAGCTTATCTACATTTTTTATTTCAAAAAAAAAAATCTACATTTTTTGCTTCTTCTTTTTTTTACCTTCTTAATTGCGCAAGAAGTCCCAATGAAATTACAAATACTTTCATTTTCTTGCTTTGGAGCAATAATTTGTTTTATTTTCTTTTGTATTAAACCCAAAATATTATATTTCCAGCAAAGGAAATGTCGACACCAATCTTATTGTCTAAGACTTCTTTAGTCCTTTCCATTGCTTTAAGTTGAGTTTTAATATTTTTCACAAATACAAAATTGTATAAACATGTTCTATTTGTCGAATCCAACGAGCAGTTTCGATGATAAAGAGAGTGATGTTTATGAGTTTATGTTATGAGATTCGAATTCGAAAAATTTTATCTGCAAGGTGTATGCGGTATTAAATAGTTAAGAAAAAATATAAACAAAAACTACCTAATAATCACCTTAAGACTATTAAAGAATGCTAAACACATTTTGAAAATTTGTTTAAAATTAATTTTTAATTTTCATCAAAGAAATGAATATATCGTAGGCAAGTCATCAATGACAGTACTCAACATTATTTATTTAAAGGTCATTTAAAAATTTCTAAACTTAAAGGGACCAATAATAAGTTATATATTTCATGTTATATAGCTTATTTTTGAAAAAGAGTAAATTACTTAAATCATTATTGAACTTTACTCTCAAACCTATTTTGGTCATTGAAGTTTCAAAACGTTCAATTTACTCACTGAAGTTTAGACGTTGAACTTTTTTTTTATCACTTTTCCGTTAATTTTTTGACGGTGTTCATTTACCGACGAACGAAAGAACTTCTCTAAGATTCGAACGATGAAAGCTTCATCTATATGAGGGAAGCAATATACAAAGAAACGGGCTCCATCCGACGGCGAAGGAGGGAGATCGCAATAGAATAACCAAAATTTTTTGCATGATTTGTGAACTTTAGTGCACTTTCCAACGAAATGAAAGTCAAATTCAGACTTAGAGGAGAGACAAAGCGATTGGTGAAATTTGGTACCGAACGGTCACATATTTACGATGCACGTTCGACGACAATGAATGGTGGAGTGACAAGAATCATCTAATGTCTAAATTTTAATGACCAAAATAGATTTAAAAATAAAATCTAGTGATTTATATAATTTATCCTCCTTTTTATGGGATTTTAAATTTTTTTATTTTATTATTATTCTTGCTTAGAAGATAAATTAATTAAGATGGGAGTGGTTGGATATATACCATACCCCACATTGCTTGTCCGTTGAATCTCATGGCTGACAAACTGTACCATTTTTGAGTTTTGACACGGATTTTTCTACCGTGCGGCAGCTTAATATGCGGCTAATATACGGCGTTACCAGAAACATGATTGTGTATATAATGTAACCTGTAAAGCGGTACCGGATATGTGGATATGAAATGATAAAACCGGTAAAAACCACTAAATAAATGATAAAATAATGGTTACCGACTAATTTAAGTAAAAGGTCATACATAATAAAACCGGTAGCGTCTAATTTGTTATAAGGTATATAATGTATTCGGTAACGCGGTACCGGATATGTTATATTCGAAAGTTTCCATACTTTTGAGAAGTTTATCGAAACTTTTTTATCAATGGTACCGGATATGTTGAATTCGAAAGTTTCCATACTTTTGAAAAGTTTTTCGAAACTTTTTATCAATGGTACCGGATATGTTATATTCGAAAGTTTCCATACTTTTGAAAAGTTTTTCAAAACTTTTTATCAATGGTACCAGATATGTTAAATTCGAAAGTTTGCATACTTTTGAAAAGTTTTTCGAAACTTTTTATCAATATATGGATACTTATATTAAATGTTTGGATACTTCTATGAGAGGTAGAGATACTATCGAAAAAGTATGGAAACTTTATAAAAATTATGGAAACTTCTATGTAGACTATCATGAAACGATGCTACACGATCAACCATATCCAACACCAAGAGACACCAATGAGTATCCGAATCGTTTATTGGCATGAAGATCTACAACAATTGTCACACAAGATATTAGAACATTTATTGTTATTATTTAAATACTTAACAACATGTAAGCAAAAATATCTTACCATGTCACAATCGGTGAGTTTATTATGGCCCATCAACGTTCTAGAATAGAAGTGTACAAGAAACAGCGCATTTTGACCGTCGCTTATGAACGCGTTCTGCATTTCAAAAAACAATCTCCAGTAATTGACCAGCCATGACCAAATTGGACACGAAAATGTGTAAAAATGTAACTTACCACAAATTCGGATGGAAGATAGCAAATCTTCCGCTTCATGGTAGGATTCCTCATCGACTCGTAACCCAATAACCAGCCTTTCAAATTAATGACCGGACTTATTAGCCATTCACCGGGTTTTAAGCTGCAAAGGTCCCCTACTGTGCCATGTTCGAGCCCGTAATCTACGATGACATCTCTATAGAAGCAATTTTTTTGTATTAATTTTTTTACCACATTTAATTAAATATCACTCGCAAAGCAATATATATAACTTACCCTGGTTCTAACAAGCCACTATTCCAGACATAATCACACATAGCAGCCTCGACGTCATCAATTCCCTTTGGTATTTTTACTTTTGTAACCTACAATATATCAATAGATATTAGCCGCAACACAATAATCAAAATGGATGTCATTTGTATTATTCATTTTACCTTTTTACTCTTCTGCTTCTTTGGTGCAGGACACCCTGAATCGAGCTCTAAATCTATTGCATGAGGCGGTGTCCTCGTATCTTCATGGTGGACTTCTCTTATATGTTCCTCCACCCTCTTACTCCTTTCTTCGACATTTTCTTCATCATTTTTTATAAGTTCTTCATATTTAGCCTCAACATAACTCCTCTTTTTGTTTGTTTCAGGAATTAAATCTATCCCCTCATCCAATTCTTCCTTGAATTCAGGAGTTAAATGTATCCCCTCATCAATTTTTTTGTTTATTTCAGGAATTAAATCTAACCCCTCCTCCAATTTTTTTTCCACCGTTTCAATCACCCCCTTTAACTCACCCCTCAATTCCACCACTTCTTTAACAACACCATTACACTTTTCCCCTACTTTCCCCTTTAAGCTCTCCATAGCCTCTTCGATTCTGGATTGTCTTTGCAAACAATCAGAAACGAGTTTTTTAACCTCCGCCAACTCAGCAATCAATATGTCAAATTTACTTCCCCCTTCATTCACTTTCAAGTTATATTATACCTTCTCTTCTTCCTCCTCTTTCTCCTCTTCCTCCTCGCCAACCTTCACAAATAAAGTACATTATTAGAGCATCTTTCTTTTGTAAGTCCTTAGTAATCTATAAATACTGAAATTATCATTACCTTCTTTTTCGGTAATTCCAACTTTAACTTTGCCATAACTCGAACAACTTCTTCCTTGCCCCAGGCAGTGATGCGTGCCACTCCGGTTTTTCGGAATGTCGGCACAGAAGAAGAATCTGACCAAAAATCATACAATGCAACCTGCATTTTGTATAAACTTTATCATTTTCTATAATAACTACTTACAAAGTTTTCTAAACCAATACCAATATTCAACTCGTTTACCTCTAAGACAGCAATGCATCCTTTGAGGTATGAGGGGTTTTTGGACTTTTGAAAAGTCGTGATTGCATCAATTATTTTCTCATACACATATGAAGCCCAATTTAATTCACCTCTAAACCCGGAGTCGCACAATAACTTCATACTATCCTTGCTCGGGGATGAATCACCCGTTGGACACAGGAATACTCCGACAATGTACAATAGTACACGGGCCTTCAGATCATCCCCTTCATACTTGCCGCTTTTTATGTTGTCCTCAAGTGTAGCAAATGACACATTAGACGTTAGGCCATACTTCTGCACAAGTAATTTCCAATCCTCCGTGTTTATAACTTCATCCACGCTCTGGCCTTTATTCTGTAGCCCCAATACGGCTTCAACAATTCGGACACTAAAATGAAATGAATACTCTCCGTATCGCACATCACACTTCTGCAAATCAAAATCTCCCATCAACAACCGACACAATTCCCTCCGAATTGGTCGGTCCTGAATCCCAATAAGAGATCCAAACCCCATTTCTTCCAACAGATTTGATTTACCCTTCGCTTTCAACTCCTCTACTATGTGGTGCACTCGTTTTATGCTACACCTAGTCGACACTTCCTATGTAAATAATATTCATATAATGTCAGAGTTTTAATATATCATTTATAAAATATTTACAACTATAATGAACACCTTCTTCTTCTTCTTCTTCGCCTCATAGTTTCCTCTAGCATTTATGGACAACATGTTGTATGGTTGCTTCTCAGTTGCACTCATCGTGTACTATTTCTTCACCACCACGTCTCTCACCTGCAAATTATACATAAACCATAAACAATCAAAATATTCAACCTCTAATATATTCACTATAATTTCAATTTACATACCGAACCGACATTGTAAGTCCCACAATCCCTCATCCTCTGCAATTCGTCAATACTGTCATCATAGGAAAGTTTAAATGTTCTTAAATACTTTCATCCAATAACAATTTACAGATTAATTATTTCACAATTTCTACTTACTAGAAGTACAGAAATCCACCCTTTGGTCTCTTCGGATTTTCCTCCCTATCTACTCTCTCCGCCTCCATTTGAATCATTTCAGTCTCATCTTGAACAACATCTTCATGATCCTTAGAACCCATCTCGCTTCAGTTTTCTGACACAAGTATCGATATATAAATTCTACCGACATTATTACTTTCTATCGATAAGTTCTCAGAACAAAGTTCCGATATTTAATTACTAAATATATTTACACATTTTCGACCTATATAGATCAGAATTCCGATTTTACTTCAACATCACTAAACCCAAAACATTATCCCCAACTACCCAATACTACATTACCAAAAAATTAGGGTTTCGACAACATACCTTTTACTTCAAAGTCCCCAAACCCTAAACCTATCCTTTCGATTCTGATACAACAAATTAGGCTTTCTGTAAATGCAACCAAACTCGTGTCGATTTCACAGCAACCAAACTCGGGTCGATTTCAAATACTCTCCTCTCTTAGGTTTTCTGTAAATGCAAGCAATACAAAGGATACTTTTAACCGGTTATATCATTATGATATATATAATCGATATAATTCCCAAAAGTTTCGATACGTTTTTGAATTGTGTCGATTCTTTCCACACCAAACAATAAATCCGGTAAAGATTTACCGGTTACATTATATGAATTAATAATGTACTCGGTTATGTTTTACCGGTTAGATTATATGAATTAAATATCGATTCTTTTCTGCACGCTCTTAATTAAATATCGATATTTTCGCCATTTTTTTCAACAACGGTTACGTTGGTGTTCAAAAAGTTTCGATAATGATTTAAAAAGTATGGATAATTTCGAAATAATATATCTGGTATGTTTTACCGGTTAGATTATATGAATTAAATATCGATTCTTTTCTGCACGCTCTTAATTAAATATCGATATTTTCGACATTTTTTTTCAACCACGGTTACGTTGGTGTTCAAAAAGTTTCGATAATGATTTAAAAAGTATGGATAATTTCGAAATAATATATCCGGTAAGATTTACCGGTTAGATTATATGAATTAAATATCGATTCTTTTCTGCACGCTCTTAATTAAATATCGACATTTTCGTCATTTTTTTCAACAACGGTTACTTTGGTGTTCAAAAAGTTTCGATAATGATTTAAAAAGTATGGATAATTTCGAAATAATATATCTGGTATATTTTACCGGTTAGATTATATGAATTAAATATCGATTCTTTTCTGCACGCTCTTAATTAAATATCGATATTTTCGACATTTTTTTTCAACCACGGTTACGTTGGTGTTCAAAAAGTTTCGATAATGATTTAAAAAATATGGATACTTTCGAATTAAACAACAAATTAGGCGCTACCGAATATATTGAAATTCGGATCAACATAACCGGTAATTTTACCGGTTTTGTTATAGTCCACATGTCCGAGTGCCCATCCGCTCCAACTTAACAACAAATTCGGCGCTACCGATTATATTGATATTCGGATCAACATAATCGGTAACTTTTACCGGAAACGTGATCTTTAACCGCTCACCGCCCTAGCCGGTTACGCCGTATATTAGCCGCATACTAGGCGCCGTACCGCAGAACCTCCCTTTTGACACACTTTTGGGTAGGTCTAATGATAATTTTGGCATTAATTTTTTTAAAGTCATTTTAGTCCATCCCCCCCCCCCCCTCTTTTGTTTTTTGAATTTTTATTTTGTCAAATTGAAAAAATTGTAGGGGAAAAATAAAATATTTGTTACATAATTGGCAACAATAATATTTAGATTAATTTGTGGTTGAATTTAAATATATTTATTTTCTGAAAATTTATTAATTATAACATAAATTATAAAACATTATAAGTATATTTATAACATCAAATAAAATATATTAATTTTATAAAATATATTTATAATTTATATTAAAAAACTAAAAAATTAATGAAAAAAGTAAATAATAATATATTAATTATAATTTATATCAACATGACGGAACAAATGTTGATCGCTGGTTAACTAATAATTTTATCCAAAAAGAGTCCTTTTGAAAAGAAAAACATTAAGAATTAAAGCGTTTAAAAAAGAATAGAGTCAAAAATGATTAAACGTTAGTTTTAGCTTTTTTTTTTTACTTTTAAAATAATATGATCAATTGACTTAGCCATACTTTTTTAGATATTTAAAATATTTTTTTAAATAACCTTAAGGTGATTACAATATAGTATATGTTTATATAATTCTTAACCATTTGATAATGTACATACACTCTTATTTATTTATTCTTTTATATAAAAAATACACCAAACGATGATTACGTAAGCAGCAAAAGTTCAATAAATTTAATCTTTGAAATGTATAATTTGCGATGAATATAACAATAAATTAACTAATTCGCTTATTTACTAATAGAAAAATACTTTTTTTTTTAGTAAAAGGGCGACAACTATGAGCCTCGTTAAAAAACCTCCCTAAACCTAATGGAGGAAAAAGAGTGCTCATGGTAATCGATACATAAGAGACAAAAAATACTAATCAATAAGCCAAACAATCAAAACCCCTAAGAGCACCAACGAAACATCACCCCCAATCATCAAGAAGAAGATCACCAACCTCCATCGGCGGCTCTAAGAACCTATAGTACTCCATCGGCAAGTCCCTCACCACCCGTGCAAGCTTGTCCGCAACCTTGTTCGCTTCCTGCCGAATCCATGTAAACCTCACCTCTCATGCCCTACCAATCATCTCCGCGAGGTGATTGCTTAGCGAAGAGGAAATCCGCCAAACCTCACCCGCCTTCAACCCCTCATACACCTCCTTATTATCCGTTTCTACTATAACATGTGATAAACCCAATGACCAAGCCGTTGCAAGCCCCTCGTAAACCGCCCAAAGTTCGGCATCGAAAATTGAACAAATGCCGATCTTTTTAGCAAAACCAAAACGCCATCCCACAACACCATCTCGCCCAACGCCCCACACGTCGCAAACCTCGAATACACATGTCGCGACCCATCCACATTTATCTTAATCCACCTTGCTGCCGGTTTCGACCACCGATGACCCCCCACGCCGCTAGTCGCTGCACCACGGTACTGTTCCGTGAGACTCTTCGCAGCAACCATTTCAACGCACAAATGTTGCCCTTGCTGCAGTAAGCTAGTGCAGCTTACCGTTTCTGCCTCGAAGACCCATTGGTTACGTCGACGCCATGCCAACTACACCACCGCACCAAACAGCAGCTCCCAATTAGCGGCGCACTTAGGAAACCATGACGGTTTAGTTAAATTCAACAGCACCCACCTCCTTATATCCATGCTGAAAAACTGCTGGACCCTACTCTCTTTAACCACGTTGAGCCACACCGTTTTAACCTCGATACACTCCCGGAGCACATGCACTATATCCTCACTAGCCGCCCCACAAATGGGACACGTTGGGTTATCCGCAATATGCCTACGCCCCCTCTCGGCATTAGTTAAAATCCTACCATGACATACCAGCCACAAGAACGATCGTATCCTCGGTAAACCATCAAACTTTGAAATCACATTCCAAATTCGATCCCCACCCAAACCAGCAGGCCCCGTTCGCAAAGAATATGCACACTTAACCGAGAACCTTCTCGACTCCTCCAGCGACCATCCCGGACGATCCGCAGCCCCATCATCTAAGGGTGGTCGTATCGCACGAATACCCCACAACACCTCATGAGGTAACACATCGCAAAACTCGTCCCACCGCCACTGGCCATCCGCGCACACCATCTCACGAATAAGTGTTGAGTGCAAAGCACCCCCCGCGTCATCCAGCCGATGAGCTCGTAAAGGACCAAAACTAGCGACCCACGCATCATCCCAAAAATCCGTGCTTCGTCCGTCACCAATATGCCAAACCAAATGATTCTGAACATCCTCCCACACCAAACAAATTCCCTTCCACAACCGCGAACCAGCAATTCTCGGTGGAACCCGCGGCACCAGCCCTTGCATCTTGTACTTGGTACGCATAACGCGAACCCACAACTTGTGAGGTTCCGAAACAATCGCGAAGCCAAGCTTTAAAAGAAAAGCTTCATTCTGCCCATCCAGCTTCCTAAGTCCCAAACCACCCCGCGAAACAGGCAAACAAACCGTATCCCAACTCACCGCATGCATATTCCGCGAAGTAGAGCTATGGCCCCAAACAAAATTACGGATAATCCTCTCAATCGTGTCACAAACACTTTTCGGCAGCCTAGTTGATTGCATTGTGTACATTGGAATGGAAGCGAGTAAAGATTTAGCAAGAATCACCCTCCCGGCAAAAGAAATGCATCGTATTTTCCACCCGGCTAGCCGATCGGAGACCTTCTGAATCAAATAATTATACGTATCCTTAGTAACACGCCCATGTATAAGCGGTACCCCCAGATATTTACCCAAATTTGTTACCCGTCGAAAGCCGAAAGAATAGTTGATATCCTCCTGCAAGGCCATATACACATTACTAGAGAAGAAAATGCCCGTCTTCAAGATACTAGCTTTATGCCCTGAGCAATCACAGAAATCCTTAAGAACCCGACTAATCACATCAAACTGATCTAGAGATGCTTCAGCAAATAACACAAGATCATCCGTAAAAAAGAGATGAGAAATCAGAGGCCTATGCCTATGAAAACTGAAAGCCTTCCAATTCCCATGATCCACCTCACGTTGAATTGCATGTGCTAATCTCTCCATGCACAAAACAAATAAATACGGCGATAGGGGGTCTCCCTGTCGAATTCCGCGAGACGGTCTAAACTCAGCTGATTTACCACCATTCCACAACACCTGAGTAGTAACCGAAGAAACACAACTCATAATAAGAGATTTCAAATTCTGAAGGATACCAATTTCAGACAACGTATCATCAATGAAAGACCATTCAAGTCTGTCGTATGCTTTTTCCAAATAAACCTTTATCGAAAACCACCCTTTACGACCTTTCTTGAGGCGCATGGAATGAATAACTTCCTGAGCAGTAATGATATTATCTGTGATGGATCTACCAGACACGAAACTCGTTTGATTTTTAGATATCCACTTGGATAGATACGGTTTCAGCCGATTCACCACAACTTTACTCAACAATTTATAAATAACAATACAAAGACTTATCAGACGAAACTGAGTAATCAATTCAGGATCCGCAATTTTAGGAATAAGCACCAAAAGAGTTTTATTTACCTCCTCCGTGACTGTCTCAGCAGTAAACATATCCTGAACAGCCTTGCAAACAACAGAACCTACCGTGCCCCAATTTTTTCTAAAAAAACCAAGCATGAAACCCATCAACACCAGGGGCTTTATTAGGTTGCATCTGAAAAAGAGCTTGGTAAATTTCCTCTGTAGAAACCGAACCCCCCACCAGTGCCCTCTCAGCAGGGGAAAACGGCTGAAACACCCCTCGGCAATTATACATATGGCCATACGCCCCTTCCGAGGTAAAAAGCTTTCCATAAAAATCCGTTGCCATCCTCTCCAAGGTCCTCTAATCCGAAACCCATTCCCCTTGATCATTCCGAAGGCCCGAAATATAATTTTGTTTCCGACGTCCATTAGCAATAGCTGTTGGGTTGTGTGGAGCTCGATTCGATCAACCAATTTTGCTCACCAAGTGGTGGAGAGGTGGATATTTGGGTGGAAGGGTTGTGGAAGCTAGAAAGATTAAAGACACAATGATTTATAGTGGTTCGGCCTTCTAACAAGCACCTACATCCACTACCTTAGCTTCCCACTAAGGATTTCACAATCAATCCACTAATTGATTCGTCCCCTTTTCTAGGATTAGGAGGAAACCCTTACAACCGATCAAGCTTCTACCCAAAGCCTTGATCAAAACCCTCTTTTACAAAGAGACAAATGAAAGCAAACTTAAACCCTCTAATAGGTGTTTGTTTGCACAATTAAGCACTCACCCAAAACCTAAAACACTTGAGCAAATTTGACAATTTTGGCTCACTAGTGTTTGTCTATACAAGAAATGACACTTTAAGCACTAAGACAATTTCTTGATCATTTGTTGATTGACAATTGAAGCATTAGTCTTCTCTTGATGCTTGGAGGTCCCTTTTATACTCCCAATTAAGTTTATAGCCGTTTAGGACCGTTGGGGTTGAAATAGAGTCGTTGGAGCCTTTAATTCCCTCCATAAATGCAGTTCTGCAGCTCCCCGTTTCGAAACGCTCGAAGCCGTTTCGGAACACCCTCAATATAGAAAGAGCCGTTGCAGTCTGTCAGGGTACCCGTTTCGGAACACCCCCTTGCCGTTTCGGAACGCGTATCGGAACGCTATAAGCCCGTATCGAAATGACCTGCATTTAAAAGTTAGTTGGGAAAGAGCCGTTGGGGTTTATGACCGTTGTGGTCAGTGCCACGTGGGCGTATCGAAACGGCCTAGCCTGTTTCGAAACGCTGGCCCCGTTTCGATACAAGTATCGAAACGTTTTGGCCACTGGAGGCACCTGTTTCGAAACGCCCTAAGGTGTTTCGAAACACTTGGTCAGTTTTGTGAAAATTGGCCTTTGAAAACATGAAAAACCTTTATGAAAAATTCCTTAAATATTATTTCAAGTTGTTTGGACTTTGGAAATGTTTTAAATACTTTTTAAATCAGTCCAAAACATTTTTCAATTATTATATCAAAACATTAGTTCTACAATAGCATGATAGTAAGTTGTGTTCCTATCCCCACTCCAAATCCACTCACAACGCGCCTTTTGGTGCCACATACTTTCCTCCATGCGAATAATCTCTTCAAGTTCAACTTTGAGATTTCTTTCAAGCTCGCACAAAGATGTTGAATGTCTTATCCCAAGAGCTTTATCAATGCCCCGAAGGCGGGCAATAAGCCTTCGTTTATGTTGCCGCAAGCTCCCAAATTTTTCCACATTCCATTGCGACAACACCCTTTGTAGCCGCACAACATTCTCCTTATAGGACAACGCCGTATCCCATTCCTTAGCCACCATATCCGCAAACTCCAGATCATTCTGCTAGGCAAACACGAAACGAAAAGACTGCTCCCCCCCCCACGTGGCACATAAGCAGACGTGCTAAGCAAGATGGGCCGATGATTGGATCCCAAACGATCAAGATGCCTCACCAGAGAATCCGGAAAAACACTCACCCATTTGGAATTCATAACGTATCGATCAAGCCTCTCAAACAGATCCTCTCTAGCCCAAGTGAACCGAGGCCCCTTAAACTCAACCTCAAGTAAGCCACCATCAAACACAAAATCTTCAAAATCTCTACTGACCGGAGAACGACTGCACACACCCCCTCTACGATCATCCGAATGAAGAATGGCGTTAAAATCACCCCCAAGCAACCACAAATGATCATCCCCAGGATTTAAAGCAGACAATTGATACCAAATATGCCTTATGTACTGAATATGAGGGCTAGCATATATAACCGTCCAATAAATCGGACAAGGGAGAATATTCCCTTGTAAAAGCACATGGACAAACTGATTAGACATAGATAAAACCTGTACCTGCAGTCCTGGATTCCAAAGAAGCCAAATACCACCACTAAAGCCTTGCGCCTCAAGCCGAAAAGAGCACTGATACCCCAAATTGTGAATGATGCGATCCACGCGATCACCACTGACCCTGGTTTCCAACAAAGCAACAACCGTCGGTTTATACACTGCAGTAATCCTGCGCAAATGATCTTTAAAAGAGGAACCTGCGGCCCCTTGAATATTCCAAGTAACAAAACTAATCATCAGGAACAAAGCCAGAAAGACAATCAGACCCTAATCTACAACCATAACGGAAACCAAGTCCGTTCCGCCCCCTCCTTTTCAATCTCTCCTGGCACCGTAGTGCCCCCCTCTGGATCATCCCCCTTGCTATGGCCCCCGCCATATTGGTCAGAGATTGCCGCTACCGACGTCGACTGGGTACCAAGCGGCTTTAAAGCATCAAGCCGGGCTGAAGCCGACTTTACCCACTCCGATAATAGCGATCCAGCCGGAACCTGATCAGTCATCTTTTTTCCATGCAATCGTGGTTTAACCAAACCTTTACTACTTTTTTGTACCCCCTGAAACCTCACTCTACTATCCCTTTTTTTTGTCGCATGAATTTTTCGTCCATCATTGGTAATCGAAACCGCCATACAACTTGAACCTACCTCCGAAACCTTATGTTGTACTACCACCGGAACGTTACTTGGAATAACCGGAGATACACTCATTGGCAAAGCTTCAACCACCAGCTTCCCCGAAGGCCCACTCACCGGCGTCACCACATCCCTAACCTCACGGTTCGAGTACACCTTACGAGGACTCTCTGCCTGCATCACTCCCTTGCCTTTTCCATCCTCCTTAACACTCAGACCTGCACTCACATCACCCTCATCCTTTGGCTCATCCGGTTGTGTTTGATTCTCCTCCGACTCAATCTCCTGTAATATATGGAACATAGACTGAGATACCCCCTTACCTCACTCCTTCACAGAACCACTAGAACTACCAACTTTCTGTGGTCGTCGTTTCCTATTATCCACCACCATCCATGGACCATACATTTCAGGAGCCTCGCTCCGCTTGGTTGGCATGGTGGAACCCTCTACAGGAGTATCTGTCGTATCTGCAGTTTTAGATAGGCAAAAGTCCATAGCATGACCATATATACCACAGTGAAAACAAATCTGATTCAACCTTTCATATTCTAATTTCTGCACGAAGTTATCAATGTCGATACATGGTAAAAGAGGCTTTGTTAAATCAACCACAACAGCAAGTCGCGCAAACTTACCTCTTTCCCCAGCAATTGTATTGTAATCCACCTTAATTACCTTACCAATCATATCGGCGATTCGTCGGAATAGACTCCTTGTATAATACCGTATCGGCAGACCCGACAATCGAACCCACACAACCACATGCGATGGATGTGCCTTATTAGTCGAGAACTCCCTACTCCAAGGTTGAACCGTTAGATAACTCCCAAACAAAGTCCACAGTCCAGCCGTTAACACGCGCACATAATCCTCCTCCTTCTCAAACTTGACCAGAAAATAATCATTCTCCATGTCAACCAACTGAAACCTGCCAACTAACTTCCACAGGCCTTGTAGACGGTTCCAGAGAACCCTATAACTGATAGTCCTGCCGAGTAACCGAACTATCAGTGCTTTCCCCATGCTTTGATCAATCAGCTCATGAACCCTTTCAGAGAATTTGATCACCGGATACGGGCCACCTTTTTTGATCATAACATCCTCATCCCTAACCACCACCTCACTGTCCGGAAACCCCGATCGCGTACCATTTCCGGTGTCAGCCGCACCAGCAAGGATATTAGCATATGACTTCGCCGGTGCAGTCATTCCAGGCTGCTGCATCGACACACCATCCCCAGATTGTGTCTGCGCACCATGCATAATACCACCCTCAAAAATAGGGTTAACCACCATGTTAACCGGTTGCCGCTCCGCCCCCACACGCGCAACCCCATCACCGCTGCCATCGATCACCTTGCCAGTCAGTTGATTCTCCACACCCGTTGCAGATGGCGTCAACTCCACCCCATCCATCACCGCACCTCCAGTAAATGTCGCCGCCACCACCTGCAGATTGCTCGCTGCCAACGGGGTCGTCCCCCTACTCCCGGCGAAGCCTGGACCACCATCTCCAGGCGGTCGACCGCTAGAATCTCCTGCCGTCCCAGCCCCCCAACGTCGTCCCGACGACTACATTAGGGTTTAGGTTTTCGTTATTTTCCTGAAACTTCGGAGGAAAGTTAAAACTCATGTTAAATCAAATGTTAATAGAAAAATACTTTGATATACAAGAATTTATAAAAAAAAAATTAATTTTAGGGTTTAGGATTTAGTGTATAGGACAAAGAATTTAAGGTTTATGGTTAGTATTTAAAATTTATGATTTAAAGTTTAATTGTTTAAGGTTTAGGTTTTAGGGTACTAGGGTTTGAGATCTAGGATTTTAAATTTTATAGAAGGTTTGTATAGATTTTCTTTTTACACAACATGTGTATCAAAATATAACTCTTACTAATATTAAATTTTAGTTGCGATTGTTTCAACGATAACAAATGCTAATATATAATAGAATTTAATCACGGGTAATTATACCATGTACACGGGTGGAAACAAAAAACTTATATAATTGTTTTAGTTTTAGGGTTTATATATTCAAATTAGAGGTTTAGAATTTAATGGTTGATGTTAAAATTTAAGATTTATAAGTTAAAAGTTAAATCTCTAACCCTATTACCATAATCTAAACTCTAACCTCTAAATCTTAAATTCTAACCCTAAAACTTAAATTTTAATTATGAGCCATGAATTCTAAACCCTAATTAGATCCATAAACTCTAAAATTAATATGAAAATATTTATGTCATATAAATCCTCAAATCATTACAAACATGGATCTAAATAATTTCCTTACATTTAATTCAACTCAAATTAACTTTAAAACTCAGCTTAGATCACATTCTAATTTACAATCAGTTTTGCTCCTTTAAGCTCTCACTGAAATAAATCCTTTTATTACGAAATTAACCAATAGCTGATTATAGAAAAGACCTGAAGAATGAACCAATTTACAAAACTACCATCATAAATGAAATTAAAACAGAAATAATTGTATTCATTTTCATTTTCTTATTTCACTGCTAAAAGTCCTAAAAAAGCCTTCTCTTTGAATCCAAGTTTTCGCTCACATCTGTTCTTTGTCCAGTTGTAGTTTACTTGAGGCTTCACTTTTTTTCTACTCCTTTGGATTGTACAGTCTTTTTCTTCAAGTGAATTGCTTTCATGGGTGGTTGCAAATTCTTGGATTTAAACCCAGTACTTTAGTTTTTGTACTTAACAAAACAACCCCATTTTCCAGCAGATTACTACTGTACCAAAGCTTTGAACTTTGCCCTTAGTTTCAGTTTCTTGATAAACCCCACATCTCCTACTCTGTTGGTTTAATGAATTCCATTTGCCGGTGGTAAAAAAGAGTAAAAATGAGACCATACGTTTATTTCTTGCTTCTGTTTCTTGCCCATATAGTTTCTTTTGTGACTTGCAGTTCTTTCCCTACGAATGAAGGTAATGAGCTTTTTGTTTTTTGTTTTTTGTTTTCTTTTTCTGATCTTGATTGGTTTCTGGAATGTGGGTGAAGATAAGGCTTTTAACTGTCAATTTTGTGTTTCATAGTGTTTTAGTTAAGTTGGTTTAGATTTATGCTCTTGATCTATGGATACTCAGAATTCTAGTTTCTGTATCAGTATTTCTCACTGAGCTGGGAAGCTTTTTTGTTTGTTTGTTTGTTTGTTTAAAGTTTGGGCTCTTACAACATTTAAGGAGGCCATATATGAAGACCCACATTTGGTTTTGTCAAACTGGAATGCTTTAGATGCTGATCCATGTAACTGGTTTGGGATTACATGTGATCAGGAGAGACAACATGTTACTAAGATGTAAGTATGATCTACCAACTTTTCCAAGTTCTTTAATTAGTTTTCATTCCATTTTAAATGGTGGATGTCTGCCCAATTTGATGCATTTTTCATAGTAGTCATGTGTCTCCATGTGTTGCAGAGACATAACCGGTTCGTCTTTGAAGGGATTTCTTGCGCCGGAGATCGGTCAAATCACATACTTGCAAGACCTGTATGTTTTCTTAGGCTTATTTGTTCAAAAAAAATGATGCTTTTGGTTCAACTTCTATCCTTAGAATATAATGGCTGGTGCATGCTTTTCACTTGTTTTGTAGAACTTTACATGAAAACAATCTGATAGGAACAATACCTAAAGAACTGGGCTTTTTGAAGTTCCTCAAAGTGTTGGATTTGGGGATGAATCAACTGACTGGTCCTATTCCTCCAGAGCTAGGGAATTTGTCCAGTGTGATGAAGATGTAAGGCAGTGATTTTTCTGTTACCTTTTTTGTTACTTGTGCATTTTTCATGTTTTGGTTTCCTTTGTTATCACAGAAACCTTCAGTCAAATCGGTTGACGGGGAGCTTGCCTGCTGAGCTTGGGAATTTGAAGTATCTTCAGGAACTTCGCCTCGATCGAAATAAACTTCAAGGAGCTGTTCCTGCTGCTAGCAATTCAACATTTACAGCTAAGATGCATGGAATGTAAGTAGAATATGAGAATGGAATTATGTTCTATTAAGCACCGAAGAACAAGTCTATTTGATGCACAGCTCATTAGGAAATATGTATACATTCTTAATGCACACTTCTAGTTTCTAAACATGCACCTCTGGTAGAAACCAGTACTATATTTGTAAGTTGTAAACTTGTAATCGATCATATCATCGTAAATCTGGTTTGAATGACGTGTTTAGCAATAATGATTGAAATGGGGTAGTAAAATCAAGCTGGTGGCGGTTGCTACTTGGACTATCATTATAGTAGGCCGTGGTTGCGAAATGCATGACAATTGAGATGCAGTGGCTGAATAACCATTAAATAGGATGTCATATGTGCTATCAAGAATTTTACTGTCAGATATGGAAAATTCTTAACTTTACCTACTGCATAGGACGAATAACTTTTTCACCTTAAAACTGAAGTTTTAGTTTAGAGTTAAAAGATCTTGGTATGGGATCATAGGAGCTGAAAATATTGCAGGCTTCTTCTCTATAAATTTAGCCACTGAATTCCAGTCATGTTAGTATATTCGAGTTGATCTCTAGTATTTTTTTTTTCACTTCAGGTATGCCTCTCGTTCAAACTTAACTGGGCTTTGTCGCCCATCTCAATTAAAAGTGGTAGATGTCTCCTACAATTATTTGGTTGGAAGCATACCAAAGTGTTTGACAAACCTTCCGAGGTAAACTTTTTTTGCCCATGTCATAGGTTCATTTTGGCTTCCCTTTTATCCAGTTGGCTCACGTTATCCCATATGATTAATGCAGTGCAAGCTTTCAAGGGAACTGCCTTAAGGACAAAGGTGTTAAACAGCGTCCGAACACACAATGCGGTATGTATTACGTAATTTTCTTACCTTTGGCAGTGGCATCCATGATATTTGAACAAAAGCATATGTTCTTGGCTAAGTCCAACGGACTATTGTTGACATCTTGAACTTGAAAAATTCGTTGTCTTTTTTTTTTATTACACTTAGCTATGCAAGCTGATGGGCTTTTAACCATTATTTCAGTATTGACAATGACAATGTTCCTTATTTAGGTGCTTTCCCATCTAAAAGTCACCAAGTCCCAAAAAGTAAGCATCGGCCTGATGAAGGCGTTGCAAAGCATCCGAAAGCTTCAAAACCTGCATGGATCTTAGGCCTTGAAATAGTGACGGGAATCATGGTGGGATCCGTCTTTCTTGTTGCCCTCCTTACTGCTCTCCATAGATGCAATAGCAAGGCTGCAATCATAATCCCTTGGAAGAAATCAGGGAGTGAGAAAGAAAATTTGGCAATATACATAGGTAAGTTTGCCATATATGGCATACAACATTATCTACTGCTCCTCAACCTCAAGTTAACTTCAGTAGTGTATTCTTCAAAACAATATCGATTAAGATTGTGATTCTTTTCACAGATTCTGAGTTGTTGAAAGATGTGACTAAATATAGCAGACAAGAGCTCGAAGTAGCTTGTGAAGACTTCAGCAACATTATTGGTTCCTCTCCTGACAGTTTGGTCTATAAAGGCACCGTCAGGGGTGGACCTGAAATTGCTGTGATAGCCCTCTGCATCAAAGAGGAGCAGTGGGCGGGCTATCTTGAGCTATATTTCCAGAGAGAGGTACTTGTTGTTACCTTTATAGTTTCGACGAAAAAAACTGATTTGTTGGAAGATTCAAAGCAGCTCTAAAATGTAAGAATTAGCAAAACATGCAGTAATCTGTTCTGCATTTTTGGTTTGAATTTCTATTCAGGTGGCAGATTTGGCAAGATTGAATCATGATAATGTAGGGAAGCTACTAGGATACTGTAGTGAGATCACTCCATTTACAAGGATGCTTGTTTTTGAATATGCATCAAATGGAACGCTTTATGAGCATTTGCATTGTAAGCATTCTCCCTCTGTCTGACATACAGGGCTAACATTTTTATATATAAGCAGTACCCGAGTAATTGTTTTAAATGCAGATGGAGAAGGATCCCAACTATCTTGGACAAGGCGTATGAGAATAATTCTCGGCATTGCTCGAGGACTCAAGTATCTTCATACAGAACTTGAGCCACCATTCACTATATCAGAGTTAAACTCTAATGCTGTGTATCTTACAGATGATTTTTCCCCCAAGGTATCTCCTTACCTCGTACTCTGGCATGTATGAGCATCTAATATTTTTATTCATGGTCAGGATACTAAGTTTGGGTCATTTCGACCTTATCTAAAACGAAAGTGTTCTGTTGTGTGGTAAAATTAAAATTGTCAGTCCTGATATCTTGACGGATGTTTCGCATACTTCTGATTAAGAAATTATCCGGTGACGCAGTTGGTTGATTTTGAAAGTTGGAAGACTATTCTTGCTAGATTGGAAAAGAACTCCGGTTCCATAGGCAATAATGGAGCCATTTGTCTACTTCCTAGTTCTGTGGAGAATCGTCATCTGGATATCCAGGGAAATATTCATGCTTTTGGCATACTTCTACTCGAGATAATCAGTGGGAGGCCTCCATTGTGCAAGGACAGAGGATGCTTGATAGACTGGGTAAGCAATCTTTCCGAACACCCTTCGTTTTTTAAGGAAATCATATCTATGTTACTCAGGCTCCGGTGTTAGTGTTGAATGCGGGCATATTAGCTCCATACGCGTGTCTACGTCGGACACGTCAACAAAAATAAGAGCCGGAATAACATAGAACCTTGTGTTGTAGTTTTTATATGGTTTGCTATGCTCCTGAACATTTAAGTTGTTTCCATGCATCAACAGGCCAAGGAATATCTTGAATTACCAGATGTAATGTCCAATATTGTGGACCCTGAGCTAAAACATTTCACATATGATGACCTCAAGATCATATGTGAAGTCATAAGCCTTTGCATTCGTCCAGACGTTTCGAAACGCCCATCCATGCAGGAAATAAGCCTCATGCTCGAGAGCGGAATCGACACGTCGGTATCAGTCGAGCTCAAGTCCTCTTCTTTGGCATGGGCTGAACTTGCTCTTTCATCATGATTTAGTTGAAGCTGCTAACCACACTGTTAGATCAAAATACATCATACAGTTTTACCCTTGTTTGTACATGCTGTATGCCAAAAGAAACATTTGGCATGGTCTAATTACTGAAAAGGTCCCGCTTTCTTTGGATGTTTTCAGAATTTTTTTCCTCTGAAAATCACAATATGGCTGATTTAGTTCTTTTCCAATGGATAATTGTACAATCAGTCTCACAATATATGTAAATTAAGCTCATGTCTCGGCATCTACAATGAAATTGTTTCAACTGTTGTATGGTTTTGTAGGGCTACTTTTAATGGTTTGGATATTGATTTCGTCTACAAATTAGTTTGGTTTTTTAGGGAAATAATGTAAATAAAAATTAATTAGGAAAATAGGGAAGACTGAGGTTATTTAGGGAATTACGATATTCGTTACGTGGAGAGGTACTTGTCGTGTGTTCCTGATAAATTTTATGAGAAATGAATTTTTTTATAGAATTCGACTTCGTCACATAGTCTGCACGAGTTTTAATTGTTTTTTTAAGCTAAAAGAACTCGTCAAGAAAACATGAGAATTTTGCTTGATCTTGGGATGAAAATGAAAGAAAGGCAAAGTTGATGGCTGGAGTGAAAAGAAAGGAAACATTGGGGGGCTAGAGTATAAATTCCTAAAAATCATGACACCAGCCGCCTAACTTATCCAGAATTTATACTCCGGCCCCCAACTTTGCTTTCCTTTTCATTCCAGCCATCAATTTTGCCTTCCTTTTCTCTCCAGTCGTTAACATTTGTCTTCTTTTCATTTTCATCCCAAGATCAAGCAAAGTTGACATGCTTTCTTGACGAGACTCATGCATTTTAAAAAATTAATCAATGGAACTCTTTGGAAACACACAACAGAGTTCCATAAAAAAAATTCAAATGCAACTCGTCGGGACTACACGACTAGTTCATCGCGTACTGTAACAAATGACATAATTCCCTAAATAATCTCCAACCCACCCTATTTCCATATTTATATTTTATATTTACATTATTTCACTAAAAACCCATTTTGTTTTACTCAAATTTGTTGTTTTTTTTCAAATTATTTTGAATAAACAAGCCAAATTCGAAAGAAAAAAAAAACCGAATGCTTAGCTTATCCCTAAATAAACAAGCCAAATAAATAGTTGAAATTTTGCTTATGAATGCTTTTTACACCGAATTGAATCAATTAAGCTTAATCCGTTTGGTGCTTGGCTTGTTATTTTTTCAAATTATATTACCATAAAATTACATCATATATTAAAAAAAGCTTAAGGGTACCAAAGGCCCCTGATCTTTTTTTAAAAAATCAATTAAGCCCTTAATATTTTTTTTGCACTCAATGTCACCCTCAAACCTCAAAATTTAACCAATTTAACCCTTTGACCGATGGAATCCGTCATTGACCGACGTAATCTGTTAAATTCTTAAACATGGGCCGTTCATATGCCACATCACCTTCCAAATATTAAACATTTATTTATAAACTAATGACGTGGATTAAAAACGCTGACGTGGATTAAAAAATATTAAAAAAATAAAACACTTATTAAATCCTAACCCTAACATTATATCCTTCCAAAACTTGAAATCCAGAAAGTGAAATCTACAGGTTTAGGGAACACCCATTTTGATTTTTTTCTCTCTTGCATATCGTGAAATTCTCCTGGCTTGATTGTAAGATCTTAATAAGTGAGTATTCAAATTTCATTTTTTCCTAATCAATTATCTCTCTCATATCTCGCGTCTATCGTCATTATTGGGAAATACAAGTTTTTGAAGATGACGATCTCGGCTAGTTCATCAAACTAAGGAGAAGCTGTGTTTTGTGATTGCGGTCTAAAATGCCGTATGTGGACAACATGAAAAAGGAAAAATGCTGGAAGAAGATTATTCGGTTGTTCAAATTATAAAAATTCTGACTGTAATTTTTTAGGTGGTGTGATGAAGATATGTCTGATAGAGCAAAATTTCTTATAAACAAATTGAAAAAAAGAAAATGATGAGTTAAGGAAAGTGAGTCGACCTAATGAGGAAGTTCAACAAATGAAGCTGGAATTGAAATTGATGCAGAAATAACTGGTTTTAGCTATCGGACATGCTCATACATCTGAAATTTTTATACGATTTAGAAATTTTTTAAAATCCTTCTATGTATTTTTTATTAAAAATCTATTTTTGCCTCCTAATTTTTTTATAAATTCGTCTCCTAACTTAAAGTTATGCGTCTGTCTTCACTTATATACACAAGCATCAATGGCGGATTGAGTTAGAAGCCAGAGGGAATCAAATAGTTTTTGAAGAAAATTCAGAGTAGAAAAAGCAAATCATTGAGATATTTGAAATGATCCCACAAGATGAATCGGTGGGTAGTATATAGTTTGCTTAGTTTCCAAGGCATGCAAGGCTGCCTGCCAAAGAATTAGAATCTTTTTATATTTTAGTGCTCACCTGATGAAAGAATAAGTCTTCTTTTTAGCTGTCACATATATACATGGCAAACTTGACCCGAGAACTGAAATTCGAATTGAATTACCTGAACTCAGACTCGAACCGAAACTGAAAATCAACCCGAAATTGACTCAAAATCTGATTCGAAACTCGAAATAAACCGAACCGAAATTGAACCGAATGAACCCGAACCGAATAGACCTGAACCGAATGGACCCGAACCGAATAAACCCGATTAATAGAAATAAAGAAAGATAAAATATGAACAGCCGCACAAATCACTAAAATGTCAAATATATTGACTTTATAAAGTCATATATAGGGTGTAAAAATCTGATCAACCTAAAAATTTGATTAAAAACGACTGATCTCTCATTGAACCGAAAATAACCGAACCGAAATCAACCGAACCGAAATGACCCGAAACACAATAGACCCGAACTAAAACCGAACCGAACCGAAACCGAAACCGAATCTGAACCGAAAATATCAGACCCAAAATAACTGAAACCGAAATGACCTGAACCGAACCCGAACCGATTGACACGTTTGCCACCTCTAGTCACATAATCAAAATACCAACTCCAAGGTGTAGTAAAATATATATTACTTTGATATATGCTAATTAGTTTAGTGTATGAGTTTAAATTCCGACATTTACCTTGAGAATATAATATATTTTTATTTAATAAAATATTTAAAAATATATTTTTTTACTTTAAAAGTAAAACAACAATTCTATAATATATTTTTAAAATTTCTTATACAACTAATGATAAAATAAACACGACTCCGTCTCTACTTTCAAGTTGTCAACGAATAATGTCAGAAAATTTAGTTTAAAGTGTAGAATTTAAAATATTTATGAATTTTTTAGGTAGATGAGAACAAATAATGTATGTTAATAGGGGTGGGAATCGGGTGTGGCAGGGATAATTTTGCATTTCTCACTCTGTCCCTAACACTTACGATTTCGAGGAATCCCCATTAAATGTTTCGAGAATTTTTTCGTCCTCATACTCTCCTCGTGTGGATCCCCACGATTTTCGGGGAATCTCCATCTAAAAAATATTAAACAAAATTATTATTTTACTGACCAAAATAAATGGTTAATTCAGTTCAAAATATAAAGTTTGGATACTTCGATTGAAAGCAGTTACAAGATGATGAAGATTGAAAGGGTGTTGTGTTGGGGAAAATTTAGATGAGGGTTTTAGCTTATATCTAAAAACTAAGATAAAAAAACGGTTGAGAAATTTTAGTGTGACTAGATTTGAGAGAAAGTTGAAGCGATATTAATATAGTTAGAGTTTTTTAGGGTTGTAAACGAACCAAACGTTCAGCGAACCGTTCTTGAACTCGTTCGGCAGGAAGTTTATTTATGTTTATTTATTTATTAAACGAACGAACATTAACACGATTTTATGTTAGTTTAGTTAAATGAAAGAACATGAACAAAGTGCTCGTTTGTTCATTTACGTTTGTAAATGTTCGGTAATCCGTTCATTTATGCGCATTTAAATTTATTCACATATATCCATTTATATGTATTATTTTTCACAACAAAAGTATTATGCTTTAAAAAAATTAAATTTATTCACATATGTTTATTTCTTTGTGTTTGTTTACGTTCGTTTATCTTTTCAACGAACGGATATGAATAAACACGAACAAGCTATATTCCTTAACAAATGAACACAAAACAAGAAATTATGTTCGTTTAGTTGTTCATGTTCGTTAAAATTAAACGAACAAACATGAACATACCCTCGTTCGTTCGGTTCGTTTACATGCCTAGTTTTTTTATTAAGCTATATATTAGAGCTATATATATACATATATATATATATTATAAAAATCTTGTAAAATATCAGGATCTTTACAGATATTTTTTGAGGATCTCACAGTTATTTATACGGTTACGGTTCGGTTATCTCCACGGCTCGGTTTGGATCCCCACAATTTTCCATCCCGACGGTTTGGATCCCCACAATTTTCGAATATTCCCCACCCAAATCCCACCCTATGTCAATCTCCTTTTAAAGAGCGTCAATCTTTATATAAAATTGTGTTAATTTTATTTTTAAACATTATCTTATATAAATTTATAGATATTTTTTTCTAATATTTTTGAGGTGTCATGTGACACCCCTTGTCAAAGGGTTACTTTGCCCATGCTTACCAGCTTTATTATAGCCTTATAGGTACTCTAATATCCATATTTTCTTTTGAATCGTCCTAAATTAATTAAAATGTAGTATCTATTTTTTTAACTCTTTAACTACATACAATTTACAAATAAAATTACTCAAATTTGAATATCTTAAAATAAATACTATTCTTTTTTTATTAAAACTACTCGATGAGTTACTTTAATGTCCATAATTAAATATACGTCGGACATAGAATACGAAAATTCTGAAGAAAAAGAAATTATACACGTTACCTTTTCAATCCCAATCTGATAAAAAAAAGTATAGTTATTGTAGAACAAGTTGATGAGAGAGTGAAATGCAAGTTTCCAAACACACAAAAAAGTGGTCTGAGTTTGCCTTGAAATGCCTTATAGTTATAGCAACTTTACCTAGGGGTATGCAAATTCGGGTTCGGTTAACCATTAGCAAATTATTTTGGTTAAACGGTAAGTTTGAATTACTTAATTCTCGACCCTAAATCGTAACCATTCAACTGGTTAATTATTTATTCGGTTAATCGAAAAATTCGGTTCGGGTAACGGTTTTTTATTTTGTTTATTAAAAATATAAATTTTAATAATGTATTAGAAAAATATATACTTTTAAAAATCGATAAATGATATTAGTATCTTTTTAATACTAGAAAGGTAAATATTTAAATTTTATTAAATAAAATTATGGTTTTACTTTTGGGGAATGAGAAAATAAAATAAAATAAAATTTAATTTTTTTAATATAAAATATTAAAATGTCATATAATATAATAATAGGCAAATTAGTTTGAATATTCCTTTTAGGAAATTTATTGGGAAAATAACTCCCAAAGTTTGATATTCGGAAAAATACCCCCTTTCATGTCATGTAGGACAAATTCGCGTCCTGGAAAAAGCGAATTCTAAATTCGCGTTGCACAGAACGCGAATTCCTGTGTCGTGTCAATCAAAACAGAATTCGCGTCCTGCAAGACGCGAATTCAACGTTTTATTACAGCCCCGCACGAAAAATTCAGGAGAAAGATGCATTCAAACCAATAAAAAATGATTAGGTAGCTATATTTGTGATTGAATAACGGGTTATCTGGGGACCCGATTATAATTTTGAACTATAATGGTGTCGTACTGAAACATATATTTAAGATGGTGTGAAGATACGAGCGTATACAACATCCTAAGATGTTTGAAAATGGCCTGGAAATGGGCAAGTAACAATGTTTTATAAGGAAACATTATTGTATATGCATTTTACGGTGTGTTTCGACCTTTTTTTGGTTTTTCCTAAGTTTGAAGACAAACATGTGCAGCTTAATTTTACAGTGGTGCTAAAGTTCAGAGGAAGACAGTGTCCGAAAATGTGAGAAAATTGTGCTAAAAATGCTATCAAAGTAACATTTTCGAAGCAAAAATGTGTCCATATGCATATTTTTTTTAAGTTAAAGGGCCTTGTTAAAACTCCTCTCTAAACCTATATAGGGGGAAAAGAGTACCCATAAGATTTATTAAATTAGCAGATAATACAAGTTCACAAATCAAAAAAGAGTACACAATGATTGATCTAGTTAATTCAGGGGCCGGTCCTAAGAGGGCATTTCCTAATATCATGTCCAGTGTTCCCACATTTACTGCACCTCTTAAGTTGTCCAGTCTTTTCTCGAGGAACCATATCCTTGGCACAGTGAATCCTCGTTGATTGGTCGGCCTTTTTTCTTTCGTCGCAGGGAGGGATCTAGGCATATCTTGGTTCGTTGTTGATTATACGACGGTCACGTGCATTTCTGATCGGAGGGAACTCGTTTCGGTAAACCTTAAAAATGGTTTCGAGCCCGTAGACCGAATCAATGAGTGTCGTTGCATCAAAATGAACCAATGCACATACTGCGAAAGCATGCGAACACGAGAACTTGAACCCTTGAAAATAGTTTCGAGCCTGTAAACCGAATCAATGAGTGTCGTTGCATCAAAATGAACCAATGCACATGCTGCGAAAGCATGCGAACACGAGAACTTGAACGTTTGGAACTCCCCGCAATTACACGTTCGTTTTTGCAAATCAACCACGTAGGTGTATTGTGTTATTCCTTGTAGTGGTTCGGTAAATTAGAGAATTTCTCACGCAACCACTTCAGATTCACACATCCGCCCTGTAGTTTTTCTGGTTGTTCCCCTAACAACTTCAGACACAAGCCCTCCCAATCGTCACTGGCGGCACCGGTGATAGCCTCCCCATCTACAGGCAGGCCAAGAATATGCGACACATCTTCTAATATGATGGTCGCCTCACCACATGGTAAGTGAAAGGTACGTGTCTCTGGCCTCCACCTCTCCACAAGCGCGTTGATTAAATCAACGTCTAATTTTGCACCTCCTCCAATAATTGTAACACCCGTATTTTGGGGCTAAGAGTTAGTCGGGTTTGTAGTCCGAGTCAATAAAATTAATTAAAATAAATTCAACTTAAATTGTGATGTAATTGAGCTTTTTAAAGAGGGATGGACCTATGTTGCAATTTTCCCCAAAAGATTTTAAAAGGATGACAACTTTTGAAGGTTGTCATCTTCTCCCCCTTTTCCCATTTTTCCAAAGTAGAAACACCAAACACGTCTTCAAACTCTCTCTCTAACTTTCAAGCTTATATTCCATTTGATTACAACTTCATTTCAAGGGGTTTTTGAAAGGTAAAATCATATTCTCATTCTCCTTTTTATTCCCTATCCATACATGGTCTTAGATTTTAAAGATATGAACTTTTAAAAATTAGGGTTTATATCAAAGTTTGGATTTTTAAGGGGTTTTTCATCTTGTTTTGATTAATTGAGTTGGGGCTTTGTTTACTTATATTAAAATACACATTATATGTTAATTTGGTTGGATTTTGATGAATTTCCGAAGTGGGTTCTTAAACCCATTTTTGAGTTGTCAAAAACACCATTTTTGGTGGGTTTTAGGTTGAAATCAAAGGGCTGATGGTATATGTATGCTAGGGGGATGTTTTGGGACATTTTAGATGTCATTTGGGTGTTTAAAAACATGATTTTCTGCTGGGTAAAATAGGAGTACGAAAATGGGGTTTTGAAGGGTTTTGGGTGAGTTTTGGGGGTTGTTTTAGGTGAGAATTGATAGCCCAATGATAGTACTATGGTTAGGGATTGATTTGGGACCATTTGTGGGTGTAAAGAGAATTGGAAACATGGATTTTGGAAGAGGTTTTGGGGCTGTCCGAAATTGCTAAGTTTGGGGTTTGGTCATGTCTTGCGACATTGTAAATTGTATTTGAATTGTGTTCCAGATTGGTATTTTGAGGTTGGGCTGATTTGAGGTTGTTTGAATTGTATTGAGGTTGTTTGGAAGCAAGAATTTGGGTCGGCGAAGCATCGGGAAGAAATCCGGAAACTTGAAGGTGATGGTTGCTTGGTATTTGAGCTTGGAGGTGGAGGTGAGTGGTTAATGTTTTTAAATTAGTTTTTAAGTGGTTGGTTCAAGCATGTGGACTAGGTTGGGCTTGGTAGACCCACCTAGAGTTAGGATTAGGGTGGTAGCCTAATCCTAAGCTTTAGTTAGAGACCTTGGATGTACTCTTTAATTATTGTTATGCCTCATGATGATTATGTATAATGTGACACACATGTATGTGAAAGTATGGCTTAGTGTATTGATTTTAAATGCATGTTGATGACAAATAAAATGTGGATATATGATGTGTTAAGTGTTTGGATGATATACATGTGATGTTGGTTTGTGTAATGAGGTTATGATGTGGATTGCATGATTTTGGAGAATCATGGTGAGTACGTGCTAAGCACGAAATTTATATTGAAATTGATGTTGTGAAAGGTTGTGAAATTTGATTTATATTGGCACTAGTATGCTTGGGTACAATGATCGATCATTAGGATGAGTGTGCACACAAATTGAGTCAAAACGTACGTGGCCTTGGTGGCGTTAAGGCACCAAGGAGGAGTACGGTGATATAATATTCCACCGGAAGCTTTTATATATTTTTACGTGATGATGAGTAGAATCCCATCTGTAGGGCATGTGGCGATGAGTGGAATCCCGTCCATGCAAGGACCGGTGATGAGTGTAATCCCACCGAGGTAATGTTGTTGTTGGAAATGCGTTCCAACGAGTTATCCACGTATTCGAGTCATAGCTAGGTGCCAATATGAGGTTGTATGAATATACCAATATGGGATTATGCATATATGCTTATATGATACGAATGTGATGCCTTTATGAATTGATATATGATGTGGTTAATGCTTTGAATTATGTATCGTGGTAAGTTGAGCTTATGAGTTGTTGAGCATGACATAATGTTGACTATATGTTCATGCATCATGTTCATTTTAGCTTTTACGGACCAGAGGTAAGATCATGCATTTCATTATGGAAATAGCTCGTGCTTGGACCCTGCATTGTCGAAGGTTTGTTTATGAGCTTACCCTCACTAAGCTTTTATGCTTACGCTCTCTTTTGTTCGACAATGCAGATCAATAGCTTGTGGGTGGAAAAGGCAAGGAAAGGTCTCCAAGTGTTGCTTTTGGTGAGCTCAATGTATGGATTTTAAGTAATAGGATGTAATAGTTAAGCAATGGGATAGGTGTTTTTGATTTGAGTTTTGATGTATGTCGATATTGGTTTGATTCTTGGATGCGTTGTTTGATCTATAAATATCGATGTTGTTACATGCCTTGAATGTCTACATGTTTTGGTTGCTAAGGCATGAAATCTTAAGTGCTTGTATGGCCATATATGCATAAATTGCCCTTTCGTATGAATGCTATGTATGGATGTCTTGCTATTAGTTTGATTGCTTCCTTTGGCTTTAATATGATTGCTTAAGTGTTGGTACGTGTATAGGAGAGTCCAAAAATGCATCTAGAGTCGTGTTTGGGGTCGTCAAGTCGATATTTGTGGAATTTCAGTGCAGGGCGTATCGATACGCCTCAGGGCCGTATCGATACAGCCTTGCCCAAAGACCACAAATTTTGCCTGGCGTACCGATACCCTAAGGGTATCGATACCCTCCAAAGTTACTGGAATTTGGAGATCTAAGTGAGAGTAGAGCGTACCGATACGGGGTTCCCGAGTATCGATACGGGTCTACTCCGTTGACCAAGAAGGTTTGACCGAGAAGGGTGTATCGTTACGCCCAAGAGCTGTATCGATACGGTCTTCTCGGAGTTGACTCCTTGGGTTGACCAGGTCAGGGCGTATCGATACCCCTGGTTAGGGTATCGATACGGTCTGCCCTGTAACTTAAAAATGAACTAAGTATGAATGACCGTGGTTCGAATGTGATTATCCTTTGAATGTTTTCCGCTGACGTGATCACTTAGGACTTAATGTTCCTCTAGACAAGATTAATATAAAAGGGGAAAAAATAGGGTTGCTAACCGAATGGAACCTTCACGGGTTTCACTCGGTTTTCCCCGTGTGGCCCACTCGGACCGGTCATCCGGCCAGACCGGGACGAGGGGGTTACAATAATCCTCGACACATACCCAAATCCGGCTTGGGCTATGTAATCGGCTAGACGAGAATCCGGGGCCGTCCTCATCCGAGTGATATAAACCTCCAACCAACGTTCTTCTCCATTCTACAAATAATTAAAGACGCACACAAATTAATAATCACATATTTGAATGTCACAATTTTTATAGTGTACAATAAAATACTAAACACATATTCGAATGTACACTATTTTTATGTCTAAAATTAAATACTAAAAAGGAGTCCAAATGTTCACTATTCTACAATTAAATACTAACGATATATTCGAATCAACATTATTTTTTATGTTTAAAATTAACTATTTTTAGTCTATAATTAAATACTAACGATATATTCGAATCAATATTATTTTTTATGTCTAAAATTAACTATTTTTTAGTCAATAAGTAAATACCAGAGATATATTCCAATTTAACTAATTTTCTTAGTCTAAAAATAAAATCTAAAGGCATATTCGAATTTTACTAATTTTTTTACTCTAAAAATAAATACTATTAACATATTCAAATCATGCCGGCAACACTAAATTAAATTTACATATTCGAATTAAAATAAAAAAAACTTACATTATTTCGACGATAATTGCATACGTGTCCTTCATCTAACCTCAGCAAACCGGTCATTATCGCACTCGCTTTAAATTCGCGTTCAACTCAAACTCCAACTTGGGAGAGAATTTTCAGGGGTAAAAATTCTCTCCCAACTTCACCGAATTTATAGAGAAAACGCGTTCTGGAGGGAGGGAATTCAAACCGAATTCGCGTCCTGCAGAACGCGAATTCGGTTCCCCAACCGTCCGAATTTACTCCCAATTTACTGCGATATTTTGGGGTAAATATCGTTGAATTCGCGTCTTGCAGGACGCGAATTCTGTTTTGACTGACACGGCACAAGAATTCGTGTTCTGTGCAACGCGAATTTGGAATTCACTTTTCCCATGACGCGAATTTGTCCTACATGGCATGAAATGGGGCTATTTTTCCGAATATCAAACTTTGGGGGTAATTTTTCCCAATAATTTCCCAAAAGGGAATATTCAAACCAATTAGTCATAATAATATATATTATATAACCGGTCGGTTCGGTTACTCGGTTTGTCCCAAAACCATAAATTGTAACCGAACCGATATCTTTTTAAATAATAAAAACCCGAACCGAAATCAATTTTTCGGTTCGATTGACCAATTTTTCGGTTTAATTTTTTCGGGTATTAAAATCAATTTCGCTTATTCGGTTTTTTTCACACCCCTAACTTTACCCGTACAAGAAAATAGCTTAATTTACACAATACCTTTGCAGCATCGGCTCTGCTGCTCTCTCCTTCGTGCCATTGCTGTTTGCAGGCGACAACAAAAAAGAAAAAAAATATTCCAAACGATTTGACTGAATTGTTATTTTAGCTAAATTTTTAGAATAATTCAACCATCAACGTTTTATTTTGGGTTAAAATACCACTCCGCAGATAAAACTTGTTAGAAAACTAATGTTGAATAATTTAAAATATCTTGACAGAATGATAAGTTAGCAGAATATTTTTCTTCATATTCTATATAATTTTGTAAAATTATTTGTTGACTAATGTAACGTTTTTCAAGTCAACATATTTATCTATATGATACCGTCATGTCAGCGTGTATTGTCATATAAGTTTATCTTGTTATTTCAAGTCATTTACCGTTAGTTGACTGACAATTTTTATCTGCATAGGGACTACTTTGACCTAAAATAAATCGTTGATGATTGAATTGTTTTAAAAAATAGTGTTTAAAGTAACTATTCAATCAAACATTTAAGATATTTTTTGACTTTATGAAGAAAAAAAATGGGACTCAAAGCTCCACTGCCAAAAATGGAATTTCATATTCGCTTTCAGCAAAATTTTCTAGAGAGCCGAACTTAAACGGTCATTTTTTTTAAACTAAAGTGTTATTTTAGTTAGGGGTGAATATTTAATTGAGTTTGGTAAAAAAAATTGAGTTAGTTTAGTTAACGTTTTAATGATTTTTATTTTATAATTAAAATTTTATTAAAAAATGTTCGAGTTAAGTTTATGAATTTCGAATTTAGTTATTCAAGTTTTTGTTTAAATTTAATTGTAAATATTTATAATGTTATGGTACTAGTTAGTTATAATTTAAATAAATTTCTATAATTATATATATACCTTTATATCTTTTCATATGTGATATGCATATATTAGGCAAAGTTGAAGAGTTCAACTCAAACTTGATCAATACTAAAACTTTCGAGTCATTCGAGTCTCATTTTATAACTCAAACTTTATTTTAAATTGTTTCGAGTCAAGTCAAAAAGAGTTAATTTTTTAAATCCAACCGAGTTTTACTCAGTCCTAATTTAAACACCGAAAAGGTTTCTAATTTTATAGTTTTAAAATCGACTAAATTATAATTTTATTATTTTAGAGGGAACGAAATGTAATTTTACTATATGTTAACTTGTAACTATTTTTTAAAGGGACCTATACTTAATTTAACTATTTAGGGGGTCATGGTTGTATCAAATGCCAATGTCTACTTTCACATATGTGAATTGAGTTGATGTCACACTATAATTAGTGGGAATTCAGATTAAATTTACAAAATCTTGTAATAAATGTGCATATTAACAATATATTTTATTAAATATAATAAACCATAATTTAGTTACTATTTCTGCTACGCTAAATAAATACACAGTAATTATATTACCAAAACTAAAATGCAAAAAAAAAAAAAAACAAAGTTCATCTGTGGGCCTAGGGTCCATTTAAAGATTATCTGGTAAAGCCGACGCCAAACTCGTGATCTGACTATCCAACCAAACGAAGCCACCTAACCAAATCCAGCAACTGCAGTGTTTACTCACCAACAGACGAGCAAATCCCAAATTCAAAAAACTCAATTTCCCACTAAAATTAAACGTCCGTTACTAACATACCGTCAACTAACGGAAACCTTTAACTTCCCTATAAAAACGGAAACCACTCTCAAATTCTCAACTTCCCCCATCAAAAATACTTTGCAATTCTAAAGTCAATTTTCCTTCTCCAACTTTCCGTCACTTTACCGAGAAAATGAGAGAAATCCTCCATATCCAAGGTGGTCAATGCGGCAACCAGATAGGGGCCAAGTTCTGGGAAGTCGTTTGCGCCGAACATGGCATCGACTCAACGGGTCGATACGGCGGCGACTCGGAGCTCCAGCTGGAGCGTATCAATGTCTATTACAACGAAGCCAGTTGCGGCCGTTTTGTTCCCCGCGCAGTCTTAATGGATCTGGAACCCGGTACCATGGATAGCCTTAGATCCGGCCCGTACGGGCAGATTTTCCGACCCGATAACTTCGTTTTCGGACAGTCCGGTGCCGGAAACAACTGGGCTAAGGGCCATTACACGGAAGGAGCTGAGCTTATCGATTCTGTTCTTGACGTCGTCAGAAAGGAAGCTGAGAATTGTGATTGCTTGCAAGGTTATCATTTGCATTTTCCTTTTTTCAAAAATTTAAATGTTTCTTTAGTTAGGTGTTAAATATTGCCGATCTTGAATTCGATCTGTTTGGTTACAGGGTTTCAGGTATGCCATTCCTTGGGAGGAGGAACGGGTTCCGGAATGGGAACACTGTTGATATCCAAAATAAGGGAGGAGTATCCGGACCGAATGATGCTTACATTTTCGGTTTTCCCATCTCCCAAGGTTTCAGATACTGTTGTTGAGCCTTACAACGCAACGCTCTCAGTTCATCAGCTTGTGGAAAACGCAGATGAGTGTATGGTTCTTGATAATGAAGCTCTGTATGATATCTGCTTCCGCACCCTCAAGCTCACTACTCCAAGTTGTAAGTATTTTCGGTTTTCTTGCAAATGAAATTATGATGTGTTGTTGTCAAATTATTAACTCTGAGTGTGTGTTTGGTTGGCAAGAAATGGGATGGAAACCGCGCATTGAATTCTTACAATTTACTCTGTTTTAAGGTATTTAATGTAGTATTGTTTTGGCAAACACTCAGTATTTGTTACAGGAAATTTAGGGTAGTTCGGGATTGCTTTTGGTATTTGATTTAGATTATAATTTATTTTGTTGTGCTGAATCTTACTTTGGCCCAGTGATTTAAAAAGCGGACTGCAACTGCGATATCGGCTGCGATACAGCGGTTGTTTCTCAGTCTGAAACCGCAATTGGGTAAAAAACGGTCTGCGACCGCGACAGTGATTTAAAACTCTGCTTTGGCCATCTATAATTACTCTTATTTGCATTAATTTCCCAACACTTGCATTTCCTTCTTTCTTTTTGGAACCTAACCTGCAGTGTTTGATGTTCAGTTGGGGACCTCAACCATCTAATTTCCGCCACCATGAGTGGTGTAACGTGCTGCCTTCGCTTCCCTGGCCAACTTAACTCAGATCTCCGCAAACTTGCCGTAAACCTCATTCCATTCCCCAGGCTGCATTTCTTCATGGTTGGATTCGCACCTCTCACCTCTCGCGGTTCGCAGCAGTACAGAGCCCTCACTGTCCCTGAACTTACTCAGCAAATGTGGGATGCCAAGAACATGATGTGTGCAGCTGATCCTCGACATGGTCGATACCTCACAGCATCAGCTGTGTTCCGTGGGAAGATGAGCACAAAAGAGGTCGATGAGCAGATGATCAACGTTCAAAACAAGAACTCATCATACTTTGTTGAATGGATTCCGAACAATGTGAAGTCCACTGTTTGTGACATCCCTCCAATCGGCCTGAAGATGGCATCCACATTCGTCGGGAACTCTACATCAATCCAGGAGATGTTCAGAAGGGTGAGTGAGCAATTCACAGCCATGTTCCGTAGGAAGGCTTTCTTGCACTGGTATACAGGAGAGGGAATGGATGAGATGGAGTTCACAGAAGCTGAGAGCAACATGAATGACTTGGTTTCGGAGTACCAGCAATACCAGGATGCAACTGCGGATGATGAAGAGTACGAGGAAGAGGACGAATACGAGGAACAGTCTTAAAACCAGATGGAGTATGCCTTGCCTTGCCTTTTGTTCTTGTAGCTTGTAGGCTATTTGGATGTTTTTTGTTGTGGTTTGGATTGGAACATTTCTGTGCGTTGTGGAGTCTTTGATGCAATTTCTCACTGCCTGTTTTGCTACTTTGGATCATTGTGGTGTTCATTCTCTTGACCATTATTTTTGGGCCGTCTCCACAATTGACATTTACCTGTATTTATTTGTTTTGTTAGTGGTGGGAATTGAGAGGGGAATATTTAAAAACTGTGTTGATTCGAATCAACGGGATGGAGAATAATTGAAATTTTTACTCACGGGGATGAGGATGAGGACGGAAAATTTTGTAACCAAAGCTTAAATGGGGATAGGGATTCTTGTATTTGAATTGTAGGGAAAATCAAATCGTAATCATTTGAAAAATATTCACAAGGATCCTGATATTTTACAAAAAAATTTAAAATATATAATTAATTCTTATCTATATGTATACTAACCTATTTTATTATTTATATATTTGTGTCTTTTATTTAAAATTTAGGGTAAAATATTGCCGTGTCACTTATGTTTTCCCCCAGTATAGAGTAGGTCACCGATTTTGAAAAACGACCAGTAATGTCACGTTTTCGGGACGTAAACTTTTGGTCACCCAACCATTTGATGCCGTTAAATTTTGACGAATTTCTGATCTGACAGTTAAAAAAATTCCTAAATTTTTAAAATTCACAAAATAACCCCCATATTCGAAATCCCCAACTCAACCAAACTTAAATCGTGATTTAAGTCGATTCCGTCGCCGATTGTAACGCCACCGCCCACCACATCCGTCGTTGGTCCATCATGATCGTTTACCCTACCACGCCGTTACCGAAAATTGATCGGAGTCGTGCAAAATGTCGGACGAAGGTTGAAATATTTAAAAAATTCAATCGATCGATTTGCAACAAGCGACGATTGAACGATGACGATTGGTGCATGGGTGTTTGGGAGAAGGGAGGACGCTCCATTCCGTCGCCGGAATCATGGCCAACGACGGCAAGAGTGACCAGATTGAGGGGTTTAGGTATTTAAGGATTTAGGAATTTATGAATTTGGGGATTTTCTGAAATTTTGGAAATTTTGGGGCTATTGTAGTAGATTACCCTTATTTTTTCAATTGCCAGATCAGAGAAAACCGTTAAAGTTTAACGGCATTAAACGGTTGGTGACCAAAGGTTTACGCCCCGAAAACGTAAGTGACCTTACTGGTCAGTTTTCAAAATCGGTGACCAACTTTGTACTAAAGGGAAACATAAGTGACTACCGCAGTAGTTTACCCTAAAATTTATTAAGTTTGAGTGATTTCTTTAATAATTTACTATTTTTTTTGTTAATTATATAATTTATCTATCCATTAATCTATTTTTGCTGTTCATTTTATACAAAAACCTTGTATCCCTTTAATCATATGTTAAAGTGTATTAAGTAGATAATTTGTAAATTGAAATTGACCTTATATTTTTTTAGTAAAATAATAAATTTTGTTTTAATTTTTGGGGATAAGAATTTTTCAAAAAGCGCAGAGATTCGATGGGTATAGGGATGTGGATGAAAAATTTACCAAAACATATAATGATGATTATCCAAAATTGTACCCGCAAGTGTTGGGACGTAGTTGTCTCCGAACCGATCGATTCCCACCCTATGTTTTGCTTCTTTGGATCATTTTGTGTTGATTTCATTTACCTAAGATTATATGTTTAGATCACGATTTTAAAAGGATGGCAAACGAGCGGGGCAGGTGCGGATACCTCTTCCTTCATCCCCATACTCATCTAAAAATTTTACATCCACCACCTACCCACCACCCACGCGCATACAATTTTCAAATCCACACACGCTCACACAAGTATATTCTCAAATCTATCCCCACACCCACCACTCAATTGGATACTCATTACACATCTCGTACCCGCCTATACACGTCTATTAACCCGTTTGGCAGCAACCATACACATAAAACATAAATTCAAGAACAACCACAAAACATAAATTACAAGCAATATCTTATAAAATTTTAGGATTTATAGAATAGTTTGTGAAATTACATCTAAATTCATTATAGTCCAAATTTATATGGCAGGTAGGATGCGGGGCGGGTAAAGTATTAAATCCAGCACCTACCCACTACCTGCGGCGGGTATGACTTTTTACATCCACACCCGCCCACTACCCACTAAACTTATACCCATCCCCGCTCTAATTGGGGCAGGTGCGGTGTGAAATCCACGAAATTGTACCCGTCTGCCATCCCTAGTCATCTCTATACTAAGTTTTTTAGTAGTATTTAATTTTGAATTAGTCAACTATTAGATTAGATTTTAATAAGGGTTAACTACTGGAATAGTCACTTATGTTTTCCTCCAGTACAGAGTTGGTCACCGATTTTGAAAAACGACCAGTAAGGTCACTTACATTTTTGGGGCGTAAACTTTTGGTCACTCAGCAGTTTGTTGCCGTTACACATTGACGGCTTGCTGACTTGACAGCGAAAAAATAAGGGTTAACTACTGCAATGGCCACTAAAGTTTATCTCGTGTACATTTCTGCTTCCCAATTTTAAAAAATAAATATTATGGTCACTACTGAAAATGTTTCTTTATAATTTCACCATTGAATTTTTAAAAATTCATTTTTCAACCCTAAAACTTTACAATCAATTAGTACAATAATATTATAAAGGCTTAAATGAAAAATATGTGTCAAAAGTATATCCTTTTTAAATTTTAGGTGCCCAAATTGCTCCTATTTAATAACTAAACTTTTAAATTGCTCCTATTTTTTCACTCTGAATTATTTTATTATTATTATAACATGTCATTTTTTTATTATTGTTAAATTAAAAATAATTTAAAAATAAAATAAAATCATTTTTATTATTATTAAATTTAAAATATTTTAAAAAAATATTACTTCTTATAATAATTTAGGTGTCTAAAGTATTTTTTTTTTTGTAAAAATAGGTGCCCAAAGTTTTAACAGTTACAATTTTATGTGCTCGACTATTAAATGGGTGTTAAAAAAATTGTCAACAAATCGGTGCTTGACACGGGGCATTAATTTTATTTTTCTTTTAAATTTTTTTAATGAAAAATACTCAGGTTTTCAAATTTTTATAAAATCTCAAAATTTTACGAGCTTCACAAAACAGTCCCTAAATCCTTAAAAATTCCTAAACTTCTGTCGTCGATTGCTGCCGATTCAACCACCGATTGCCGGCCACACCCACTTGGTCGCCGGACCAAGGCGACCATTTCCCCTAACACGGCGTCGCCGAAAACGCCCAACAGCGTGCAAACGAACATCAAACACGAACGTCGATTTCGTGTTCGACGTTTGGTTGCACGACGTGTTAGGGGAAATGGTCGCCTTGGTCTGGCGACCAAGTGGGCGTGGTTAGCGACGGTGACCGACGGTAATCAACGGTCGAAGTTTAGAAAATTTTTAGGGATTTAGGGACTATTTTGTGAAGCTTGTAAGATTTTGAGATTTTATAAAAAAAATTTGAGTATTTTCCATTAAAAAAGAGTTAAAAAAATAATGTCACGTGTCAAGCACCGATTGGTTGACAATTTTTTAACACCCATTTAACAGTCGGGCACCTAAAATTGTAACTATCGAAACTTTGGGCACCTATTTTTACAAAAAAATACTTTATACACCTAAATTATTTTTAAGAAGTAATATATTTTTTAAATATTTTAAATTTAATAATAATAAAAATGATTTTATTTTTTAATTATTTTTTATTTAACAATAATAAAAATGATATGTCATGTTATAGTAATAATAAAATAATTCAGAGTGAAAAAAAATAGGAACAATTTGAAAGTTTAATTATTAAATAGGAGCAATTTGTGCACCTAAAATTTAAAAAAGGTACACTTTGGGCATCTATTTTTCATTTAAGCCTTTATAATATTATTGTACTAATTAATTGTAAAGTTTTAAGTTAAGTTTGAAAATTGAATTTTTAAAAATTCAAGGGTGAAATTATAAATAAATCTTTTCAGTAGTGACCATAATATATTTTTTTTAAATTTGGGGAGCAGAAATGTACATGGGATAAATTTTAGTGGTCATTGCAGTAGTTTACCCTTATTTTTTCGATGTCAGGTCAACAAGCCATCAATGTTTAATGGCAACAAACGGTTGAGTGAGCAAAAGTTTATGCCCCGAAAATGTAAGTGACCTTACTATTCGTTTTTTAAAATTGGTGACCAACTATGTATTGGGAGGAAACATAAGTGACTATTCCAGTAGTTAACCCTATTTTTTTTAAATATCAGTTTAAATCAGAGTCAAATTTAAAAATACTCCATTTATATTGACTTGTCTTGAAATATATATATTCTACACACAGACAGTGGAAATTAAAAGTTTTCATAAGCGCCTTAGTTTTAGGGTATAGAGAGTTAGTTTAGGGTATATGGTTTAGGAGTAAGGGGCTAGAATTTAGGGAAAGTTGTTTCAATTTAAGGTTTAGGGTTATAATTTAGGGTTATAGGTTAAAACTTAAATTCTCACCATATTACCCCAAACCCTAACCTATAAACCCTAAATTATAACCCCTAAATCTTAAATTGAAACAATTATCCCTAAACAATAAACCCCTACACCTAAACCCCTAAGCCATATACCTTAAACTAACTCCCTATACCCTAACACTAATGTGCTTGTGGAAACTGAAGCCATTGTATAGAATATTAATCTCTCTCTATATATATAACATTTATGTTTATTGATTTCTTATTTCTTATCATATTTATGTTATTCTTGTATTTTTTAATTTTATTTTACTGATTTCATTTATGTGAGTTTCAGAACCCACGTAGGTGATAGAGCAAAGATAGTTTTAATCTGCGAGTTGCGGGACATTGATAATTTTTAATTTTGTATTCGCAACAAGTTGTGTGGCGAAGATGATAATGAAATTTTTTGACGAGTATAGGAGTGAAAAGAATATCCTTCGTACCTTCTGCACCCAATTGACATCCCTAATTTTAATCTTTGTAATTTTAATTTTTTTTAAAGTTTTACATTATATTTATATTCTAAACAGTAAAATGACATGAAACATTTATTTTAATTTTTTCATTTAGTCTCGTAAGAATCAAACTTTTAACTTCATCATTAAAGCCGCACTACATCACGACTAATAATTGTTGTACACTAGTTTGTAATTTAAAACAAAAAATACCTCGAAAGTAGTACTTTCCAGTCAGATAGATACCCAGATTTTCATATCCATCAACTCTCCTCTGCAGTTTGTCTCTATCTGCAAACCTGAAATAAATGATTTCCACCAATTTCTAAACATATAATTGTGACCACTACAACTAGAAGATACAAGTATTGGACAATTGGCATAAAAAATACAAATGTTTGTGGGTATAGCTGATAGCAACCAGACAGAAGAACCTGACCCCTTGGGCACACACAGATTTCAACATTCTAGGTAATGGGACATGATTTCAGATTGATCCAGACCATACACCTATTATTTTCAATTCAATATGTACTCTACGTGTTGATTGATGAAGAATACAGCCATTATTTTCATTTCAAATCTCAACTTTCAAATGATTTTTAATCGCTATTACATCATGTAATATGTCTGCTTTAGTAATAATCAGCTTAACAAAACAAAAAAAGAACAAATAAGTTACAGCCCCGCTTAACTAAAGCAAGGTGTGCTGTAATTTAAGCTCCAAATTTGGGGACTTTAGCGGCAGACACTTGAGCCAAGAAATGCTCCGCTACAATCCTCCGCTGGATTTTGCCGGTCGCTGTTTTCGGCACCGTATCGGTGATGAAAACCTTTTTCGGCACCTTGAAACTCGCCAGATTCTTCTTGCAATATTCCGTGATATCCGCCTCTTCCAAACTTATACCTTCCCTTGGAATCACAGCACAGTTTATCTAACATTTTCACATAAACAGAGACACACATTGAGACACTGAGCTGAACAAATCTAAACCCGGAATTAGATACATCGTCTATAAAGGCGCGCTTTTCTTACCTCTTCGCCGTATTTCTCATCGGGCACGCCGAAGGCAACTGCCTGTGCTACACTGGGGTGAGCCAACAGCACTGCGTCCACCTCAATTGGTGAAATTTTCTCACCTGACCGAAACGAAATTTATATAACATTAACATTATGGTAAGTCCAGGATTGAGTGTTTATGTTAAAGATGTTGTACCTCCACGATTGATGAGCTCCTTGATCCGACCAACAAGGTGTAAGTATCCGTCTGAATCGAAAAATCCGATGTCTCCGGTGTGGAACCAACCGAATTGGAATGCGGATATATTAGCCGTGGGGTTGTTCTTATATCCCTTTGTCACGTTCAATCCCCTAATGCAAACCTCTCCATTGGAATTAGGCGGCTGGATGTCCCCTTGTTCATTTAAAATCGCCATTTCTTGACCCACAGGCTTCCCGACCGACCCGGCCTTATGCGGGCCATTGTTCGGTAAGGGGTTCGAAGCCATGAGATGGGAAGCCTCGGTCATGGCGTAAGCCTCTAGTACTGGTGCGCCGAATGCCGCCTCTAGCCGCTCCAATATACTCGGCGCCAATGATGCGCTGCAGCTCCGGATAAACCTTAACTTTGGATACTCTGCCTCGGGCTTGTTCTCATGGCGGTCCAATATGATCTGGTGAATTGTAGGGACAGCGGTGTACCATGTTGCATTGTATTTAATCATGTCCGTCCAAAAAGTGGACGCTGAGAATCTCCCGGCGGCCGGTAGGGTGACGGAGGCTCCGGAAACGAGGGAACTCAGTAAGCCAGCTAGCAAGCCATGCACGTGGAACAACGGGAGCACGATGACAGTCGAGTCTGACTCGGTGAGTTGATAAACCGATTTAATGTTCAAAACCGAGGTCCCCAGATTGAGCTGAGTCAGAGGGACACCCTTGGGACGACTGGTGGTTCCGGAAGTGTGGAGGAAAAGAGACACGTCAGCAGGGTCATTAACGAGTTGGTGGACCGAGTCAAGATTTGACTCGGGGTTGGAGGAGAGAGTCATTTTGGAGTTTTCATCCCGGAGGGTGGCGGATACTACAGGGATGTTCAACTTGGAAGCCGCGGCTTCAGCAGGCTTGATGCCTTCGGCTGGGATTAATAAAATCTTGGATTCTGAATCGGAAAGGTAGAACTCGAACTCCTCAGCCGTGTAAGCTGAGTTTAACGGCGCGGCTGTTGCTCGGCAGCGGATTACAGCCAAGAACATTATCACAAGCTATAAAAAAACAAAAAAAAAAAACCAAATTATAATTATTTCATAATTATACTAGAATTAAACAAGGAAAAAAAGCATCACCACAAACGAAAAAAAAAAGAAAAAAAATACAAAAAAGAAAACACCTTTAAAACCTAGGAGACAATGACATTTTTATAAATTGAAGGGAAATAAGACAAACAGAATCTGATTATTTCAATATTTATGAGAAAATCTTATTATTTTTCCTTGATTTTGGATGGTTTTCTTCCTCCGTATTTTCTCACCGACCAAACAGAATCTGATCCTAACTATTCCCTAGTAGAAGGTTCAAACATCAATGGATTGAAACGTAAAAGAGGAAAAAGAAGAAAGAAAAGATACCTCGACGGTGTTAGGGAAAGTAAGAGCGACGACATCGCCGGGGAGGATGCCGGAGGCGATGAGGAGAGAGGCGGCGTGATCGATGAGGTTTTTCAATTGAGCGTGCGTTACATCGAATTTACCGGAAACAGATAGAGCTCTCCGGTTTGGGAACTCCGCCGCAGCCTTGTTGAGTAGTCCTGTCAAAGTTACAGTTTCCATCTTTTTTTCAACCTAACAGAGAAAATGAAGAAAAAGAAAGATTTGTATGGGTGAAGGGGGAGGGGAGGGGGATTATAAAGGGGTTTGGAGGCGTGGAGAAACAGAGGCGAAGGGGGAGGTAAGGAGCAGGGGAGGTGGAATGGAATGGGCCAGGTGGCGAAGGTTGACGGGTCAGATTGGGTCTGCCCTCTGCCGTGTGTTTTGAGAGGCGAGCCTCCTTTTTAGTCTTTTTCCAATCCCCTTCGGTTTTCGTTTTGGTTCCTCCGTCTTACGTGGAAGTAGGAAGGAGCGGTACGAAAATCTAGCAATGCCACCTCTCCCATCAAACATCACCGCGCATAACTCAACGCTTGTCGGCTACTTGCCACGCTTCTAATTTATAATGTTACATATTGATTTTGTTTTAAACGAATTTTTTTAATTATATAAGATATGAAGTTTTTAGGACAAAGTGTTGACGAGAGTATAAAAATAAAGGAGCTGATGTGAAGAAAGAATTTATAAAAATTTAGTTGAAGCACCAAATTGAATAAAATGTGAAGTTAAGAGACTAAAATGCAAAAAGAATATTTTTTTTGTTAAAAGTATGAATTGAAGTTGCATAGATATTATATAGTGGTAGTAGAACATGTGAATTAAATTTGGTTAAATATAAACTTAAAATGAATGAGGAATTGAAGAAGTGAGAAAATCATATAAAGTTGAGGGATTAAATTGCAAAAAGTGAAAATTTGTTTTAGAAAATGAATTGAAGCTAAATAGACATCTAAGGTGGTTAAGGATTATGTGGTTCAAATTTAATCAAAATGAATTTAAAATGGAGGAATTTAAGGGGGGAAATGAAATTAGGGACTAAATCACAAAATAATAAAATTCAGTTTTTCGGTTTTCGAGTTGGCAAAATCGAACACAACTCGAATTCGAAATTCACACAAGATATTCAAGTTGACTCGAATAACTTAAATAACTTAAAATTAAAAAATATATAACTTTTTCGAGTTCATTCGAAATTTTTGGAAATGAATAGTGATATAAATAATTAATTAGACAAAAATGGAAAAAGGAAAGCAAAATAGGATCCTATGTGTAAGTTGTAAGCTCTCTATATGATAGCAGTACATGAAAATAGTAGTTAATATGTGAAGCATAATTCGCTGGATGACCTTTCTTCCACATCCAAGCAAATATCATTTGTTGCTTAAACTCCGTTTTGCGTTTTTTTAACTGTCGGTATTCAAATAATAATTGACTGATTTGAATTGAATATTATAAATGTTTATTCTGAGAACGACTTTTTAACTAAATTACTTTATTCACTATATTATAATTTGAACATCTGACATCGCTTAACAGATTTATTACCTCATCTCATTAGACCATATGTTCCGCGTTCTTAATTTTCCATAAAATTAAATTCATTATTATTGGGACCTAATTAAGTTGCTTAATCAATACAATATATAAAGCAATTTGTATGGCGTGGCAACTGCTAAATCAATTTCCATTGATGGAATACTTTTAAATTTTTAACCTAATGGAAGTGGAAACTACCTACGTAATCTTAAACTGCAAACAATTTGCTTTTTAAGGAACTTTGTGAGGTGTCAATCAAGTCGGTGTACTGACAAATCATGTATTTTAATTTTAATTGGCATTAAATTTTGAGTTTAATTTTAGTCCGTCTCTTTTTCTTAGGCAAAGGGTCAATAATAGCTCCTAATCTTTTATTTTTTTTGGTCATTTTAACTTTATTTTTTGGTGCAAACAATCATTTAACATTTTATTTTTCGTTCAAATTTTATTCTTGTTGGATGAAAATTATTAGTCAACGCATGAGGCTGACATGATATGTTTGCAGGGCATGGGAGATGACCTGGCACTGCCACGTTGCACTTTGCTGATGTGACGATTGCTTAAAAATATATATATATAAAATATTTTCTTTAAAAAATAATTAAATTTATTTTTTAATTTTTAAAAATGTCACGTCAATAAAAATGTCATGTGGTAGTGCCACGTCATCTCTCCATGCCCTGCATACATGTTACGTCAGCCTCAAGCGTTGACTAACGATTTTCATCCAACAAGGGTAAAATTTAAACGAAAAATGAAACGTTAGGTGATTGTTTGCACACAAAAATAGCGCTAAAATGACCAAAATGTAAAACGTTGGGGGGCTATTTTTGACCTTTTGCCTTTTTTAATGTGTACAAGAGTATGTATATTTGGCCAGTTGATTAAATTGTTTATTTTTGTTTCCTTATTTCTCTTAGCTCATCGGTTTTAAACTATCTAAAAGTGCTCTTCTTCTTTTTTTCTTGAGTCCTTACTTCTCCTCTTCTCTAAGTAAGATTATAATTAAATTTGTCAGAAAATGTGTACAAAGTGTTGTACGTTCACAAATTTATTTTAAAAAAATGAAAGTACAATAAAACTTCTATAAATAAATACCCTTGAAACCATGAAATTTTATTAATTTAAAGAGATATTAATATATTGATAAATTAATAATTTATTAATTAAAAGAAAATTTCTTAATTCAGCAAATATAACTTTGATAAAGATATTGTGTGCAAATAAATTGTAAATTGTACATAATATTTTAATTAATTAAAAATAAGTAGATTCATGTATATGTTATTAAATATATTTATGTAGCAAATTATTTATATCTAACTAGATTAATGCATGTATTTAATAATTCATTGTTTCAATTTAATATTGTATTCATGAATTTACGAATTCATTGAAACTAATTGAATATTTTCATGTATCTATTAAGTTCATTGTAATTAATCAAATAATAAGTTCTACTAATGATGAAGTTGAAGATGATTCAACAATACTTGAACTAGTCACGCGAAAGGAAGCATTGAATGCGGCAACAACTCTTCACAACTTTTTATTACAGTCGGAGACATGAACGCCGGAACTTGTGGGTGCAATTAGAAAAGTTAGAGATAAAACTGAATTAGATTTGAATTTTAAAAAGAAACAGATTACAATAGATTCATATTTTAGCAAATTACCAAAGTAATAATTGTAATATTTATGAATTATTAATTTATAGTTTTGATGGGACCTTTATATTTATAAAAAGGATCTCTAAAAAATTATTATATTATTATCTTATCGGATTTGATGATTTTTTATATTGGCCCAAGTCGAGACCGGAGAAATTTATTATTTAATAAAGTTTATTAATTTAAATAGTATTAATTTATAGAAGTTTAACTGTAGTTTTAATGTTCATGTGTTTACATCTATCTTACTTTGTAAAAACTGTATTTAAAAGATGGGTATATTACATAAATGGTCACTAAACTATCTTAAATAATATAAAATGATTATTAAATTTTTAAAAGTTACATAATAGACACTAGACTTTGATTTTTGTTATAAAATGATCATTGAAACGTTAACTGTTATTAAATGAGTGAAGTAGTAATTAAATTTCTTTTTGTAAAATAACATATTTAATTCTCTACATTTAGTCATTTAATATATATAGTCTTAATTAAAAATAATAATAAATTTAAAATAAATAATCTTAAAAATAACATGAACCGAATTGAAACACGAAAAAAGAAAGCTCAATGCTCCATCAAAACCCCAAACCACACAAATTCATACAAAACAAAACTGAAAAAGAATATATCAATGTCCATATCCATGGCTTCCTTTTCCCTCCACCACCATTTTTCTCTATCAGACCTCAATTTACCCATAATTCAACTCTTTTCTCCCTTTCAAGAGACCCTTTCTTCTACTGCCGTTGAAGACCCAACACCCAAGTAAAAATACCCTCTACTCGAAAAAGTCGTCGAAGGCTCTGCTGGGTCTAAAGGAGCCTCTATAAGCATGATTTCTGTCAGGTGTGCGATGTGAATCGATCTGAATTAGTCAGAGCATAGTCTTAAAAAATCAGAAGGGCAACAAAAGAATATGCATTTGTAACGAATTGATAAAATTAAGTTTTCAGCAAGTTTGATGTTTTTAGTTAGATTTTTAATTTTTGAAACTTCTGTGGGTGCTTTCGAATTTATTAATGATTCCTTTTGTTTGTAACAAATTACCTTGAACTCCGAGGAGAAAATGGCTCCAGGATAGTCCAGAAACAAATTACCTTTTGTTTCTTCAATTTTGGTTTGTATGCATTTGTGTGGTTGGGTGTTTTGATGAAGCGATGAGCTTTTTTTCCGGATCATGTCTTATTTTTCTTATTTGAGATTGTCAATTTTTAATTTATTAATTTTTTTTATTATAATTAAATTTAGTGTTGTACAAATTTAAAGAACTAAATGTATACTCTTTTATCTTTGCTAAGAATTTTTTCACAAGTTTTTATCTCATATATATTCAAGATGAGTGTTATTAATATTTATTTATGGTTTATACTCATGTATTAAATGAGACTTTAATGTATTTTATTATTAGAGTTTAATGCCTATTAAAATTATTTTTTGAGTAAAATACTTAAAGCATCACTCAACTTTGCTCTTAGACATATTTTGGTCATTAAATTTTCAAAATATCAATTTACTCACTAAATTTTACTTTCTGATCTATTTTGATCACTCTGAATTATTTTATTAATATTTTAATATGACTTGGCATATTTTATTATTATTATTTAATAGAAAAGTAATTTAAAATAAAAACTAAAACCCCAAATCATATCCAATCCACAAAGCCCAAAAATCTTCCCTTTCCACCGGCCACACTCTTCTCCGGCCACCCTCACTGACCACACTCCTCGCCACCGTTCACTACTCTTTGGAAAGGTCAGTATCCTCAACTACATAGTAGTGAACGGTGAGAAAAGCAAAGTGGAGAGAGATAGAAAGAAGAAAAATAATAATTTTCTGCTATTTTTAAAGCTTTATATTGATTCTATCATTTTAAAAAAGGGTAAACTACAACGGAGATCACTCAATTATAGATAAAGTTATATTTGGGTCACTAAATTATTAAAAGTTATATTTGGATCATTCAATTATGGGTAAGGTTACATTTGGGTCACCCAATTATTAAAGGTTACATTTGAGTCACTCAATTATGGGTAAGGTTACGTTTGGCTCACCCTTCATATTTAAAAAAGTGCATCAATTTAGTCATTTTTTCTTTCAAATCACGTGTATACCCTTGCTAACATTAGAATACTTCATTTGAAATTATTAATTAATCTAATACACAAATTAATATACTTTTTTTAAAAATATGAAGGGTGACCCAAATGTGACATCACCCATAATTGAGTGATCCAAATGTAACCTTTAATAATTTGGTGACTCAAATGTAACCTTACCCATAACTGAGTGACTCAAATATAACTTTTAATAATTGAGTGACCTAAATGTAACCTTACCCACAATTGAGTAACCTTTATTGTAGTTTACCCTTTAAAAAATGAACCCATTTCAGCTCTTGAGCTCGTGAACCCTAAAGTAAAGTTTGTTCCTTGAGCTGCTTTTGCATGTTGACCAGGACATGCATTGTAAAGGTTAGCCCTTTTTGGCTTTTAAGTTTTTGGATGAAGTTTTGGAAACTTGGGTGTTTGGTATTGGATGGATGCATTGTAAAGGTTAACCCATTTTTCTGGTTTTAATCTACATTTGGTTTGGTTTTTATTTTTTGGTCCTGAATTTTTTTTTTGATTTCTTTTACCATTTCAAGTGTTTTTCCAGCTGCTCTTTCCTTTTTACATATACTTCTGAATTTTTCTTTGAATTCAGGTTATTGGAACATAATAAATTGAGGATGGAAAGGGTGATAATTGTAGCTCCTATAATAATTTTGCCTTTTGTCCTCCAAAATTACAACCATAATAGTTGAGGGTGGTGACCTTTCCAAGGAGTAGTGAACGGTGGTGAGGGGTGTGGCCGGTGGAAGTGAAGTGAAGTGAAAAATGTTGGGGTTTTATTTTTGATTTTTTATTTCAAATTACTTTTGTATTAAATAATAAAAATGTATATTTTATTTTTATTTTAAATTATTTATTATATTTAATAATAATAAAATGTGACAAGTCATAACAAAATATTAATAAAATAATTCATAGGGATCAAAATAGGTCAGAAAGTAAAGTTCAGTGAGTAAATTGATCGTTTTGAAAGTTTAGTGACCAAAATAGGTCTGAGAGTAAAGTTGAATGACGATTTAAGTATTTTACCCTTACTTTTTTTCTATGCATGTAAACACATAATTAAGAAAAGACATATTGTATTAGCTGATAGCATATTGTATTAGCAGATTTGACTAGTAGATTGTATTAGCTGATTGTATAAAACTGTTTGGTAAAATTAACTGATAGCTGATTGCATTAGCTGATTTAACTAGCGGATTTTATTAGCTGATTGTATAAAAGTGTTTGGTAAAATTAACTGATAGATGTTTGATTATTTAAACAAACAAAATGACATATTAGGATATGATTATAATCGGTGCTTGTTTGAATAATTTATTAGTTATTAATATTTTGTATTTATTTTCGTTCAAAAAATATTTTGTATCTATTAATATTAATTAGATTATGAAAAATATTTTTTAATATAACAATACTAAGCATATTTGAAGATCCATATATTAATTTATTATTTATATAATTATTTTTAATATAATTTAATTAATTATTAAATTTAAATAAAAATATAAATGTGTGAGAATAAAAAAAATAAAAAGTATTACTTTGGGGTGAAAATTAAAATAGAAAATGTTAAATTTAGGTTATTTGAAGATATTTGATAATTGTTAAGGGTAAAAGGGTTTTTATAACTATTATGGCATACTGCTAGTTTTGAAAAGCTCCTATTAGCAGCTTTTTTAAAATTAGAGGTTTCACCTCAATCCGATATTTCAATCCGTTATTTACCAAACATTCAAATTAACGAATTTAACCGATTAAACCTCTAATATTATCTCAAACCTCTAATTTTAGCACAAACCACTATTTAGACCAATATAAATTTTTCTCATAATCTCTCATCTATCTCTTATTCGCATTCTTCTTTTAATTTATATACAATTAATGGTATACTTTTTCTTAGTGGTGTTTTATCATTATGCCTTCATTTCGTTTATATTTTGTATGATTTACCATTTTAATTACTTTAAGAAAAAATATACATTTTTATTGTATATATAAATTCATGACTTTTAATGATTTGATTAAGTGATTTAGTTAATAGAAAATTTTAACTTTCAAAAAAATATTATAAATATAACGGTAAATTTTACTAGATGTCATTTAGTTATATGTTTAGTAATAAACACGTTATTCTTATTTTAAAAGTAACAATTGAGTCACTTAATTATAGGTTTAGAAACAAACAAATTACTCTTCTTCTAAAACTAGCAATTCAGTCACTTAATTACAGGTTTAGGAACAAACGGGTTACTCAACTAAAATTTTGTGACAAACAAGTCACTCTATTAATAAAATTGAAATAATGGCTTGATATAACAACAATTAGTTTCTAAAACTTCTGCATTCTATTAATTTGGTCCTAATTCAAAATAATTCAATAAAATTAATCTTTCATATTTAAAATTTCCATTAGTAAAATGATTATGTCTACTAGCAAGCGACATTAAGGTCATAATACGTTTATTCCATTAGTCTGTCAACTTTCTAGTAGTACAGTGACTATGTCTGTCGAGCTATCACATCTGTTAATTATTAGACTGATGAAAAATAGCATGAAGTGTGGTAAGTCGTCAAAGGGTGTGTTAGGATGATGCATTATCGAATTTTTAAATATGAAGGATTATGTTTATTGAATTGTTCTGAATTATGACCACATTAAAAGAATATATAAGTTTTGATGACTAAAATTGTTATTGTATCATGCCCTTGTTTCAATTTTAATAACAGGAGTGACTTGTTTGTGTAAAAAAAATTTAGGCAAAATAACAAAAGATGCCCCCAACGTTTGCATGTTTTGTCATTTGCCCCATATTTTTTGGAGCAAACAACCCCCAATGTTTCAATTTGGTTCAAATATGCCCATGTTGGATGGAAACTGACGGTCAACGGATGATGTTGACTGGACTTGTCACGTGTTAAGATCTGCTGACGTGTCAACATCATATTCACCATGTGTCAACATTATATTCGCCACGTGTCACCATCCGGTTCGACCACGTGTCACCACAGAGAAGGGTATAACAAAATAATTTTTTTTTAAAATCTAACGCGTGTTAAGTCCAGTCAGAATCAACCCTTAACTGTCAGTTGACTGACAGTTTCCATCCAACACGAGCATATTTGGACCAAATTGATACGTTGAGGGGTTGTTTGCTCCAAAAAAAGGAATAGAGGTCAAATGACAAAACATGCAAACGTTGGAGGCATCTATTGTCATTTTGTCAAATTTTTAATTGAGTTACATGTTTGTTCATAAACCTATTGTTAAGCGACTGAATTGTTACTTTAAAAAAAAGAGTAACATATTTTAGAACAAGAATAGTAAGTTTGTTCATAAAATTATAATTAAATGATTAAATTATTATTTTTAGAAGAAAAATAACTTATTTGACGATTTATTTTGTATAAATTTTCGTGTGGTGCAATGTATTAATTAATTCACCCTGCTATATTTACACCATGTAATAGTTTATTCATATTTATAAATTCTATCATAGTGATTTGATTAAAAAATGTGAAATCATTTATTTAAGAAATAAATCATTGTACTTTTTGTACATTAATATAATTAATATAAATATAATAATCAAAATTATGTTTAAATTTGTTGAAGCATAAGGAAGGGTATATTCTAATTGGAAAAAAAACTTTTGATACACAGGTCTTGTAAACTTTAGTTTATATGTACCTTTTAATTTTAGGGGTTAAGGTTTTAGTTTAAGTTTTAAAGTTTAGGGGTTTATGTTGCATGATTTAGAATTTAAGGTTAGTGTTTAGAATTTAATTTTAGAGTTTAGGGTTTAATTTTAAGGGTTAAAGTTAAGAATTTAAGTTTTGAATTTTATAGTATAAATATACAAGCTTGTGTGAAATTTATTTTACACAGCCCGTGTATCGAAATTTTATTCGTTCTAATTTGTATGAGTGGTTCAAAGATTTTGAGGGACCTGTGCAATTTATTAAAATGAGCCCCTCAATTTATAATCAATAAGAGATATAAGTTTTTTTTCTCTCAAAAAAATTATCTTAATACAAAATATATTATTAAATTATCATCTTGAGCAACAAAAAATGACTTATAAATATCTAAAAATCAAACATTTTCACTTAAAAGGTTTCATTCTTTTTACATGTTTTAAGTTATAGATTATTGTTATATATGAATAAAAATATTATGCCCCTTTCGGTGCCCCTTTCTATGCCCCAACACTACCTTAAATTCTAAATCCTACACCCTACACCCTATCCTAAATTCCCTAAACCCTAAACATAATTTTTAGTGTGAGACATAAATAGGGGCACTGAAAAAGGCGGAAGATTTCTATTTGTTATATATATATATACATAAATTTATAATTTATTAACCAATATTTAATTTAGATTCTTTATTTTTGGCCCCTCTTTCTTAGAGGCCCTGTGCGGTCGTTCTTATTGCGTATGTCCAGAACCCTCATTGTTAATTTGAAAAATACTTTGTTACACAAGCTTTTCAATTTTAGGGTTTAGATATTTAAGTTGCGATTTAGGGTTTAGGAGTTTAGGTTATATGGTGTAGAATTTATGGTTTAATGTTAGAGTTTAGGGTTTAAGGTTTAAGGTGGAGTGTTAGAGCTAAGAATTTAGGTTTTAAATTTTATAATTTAAATATGAAAGATTATGTAAAAAAAATTACACAGCGTGTGTATCAAAATATAACCTTCTAATTTTACTAGTAAAAGTTAACTTATATTTATAAGCTATAGTGAAAAAAATGTTTAAATACTTGACATTTGGTTGGTTACTTTAGCAGAAAAGACAACCAAAACGAAAGTCTAGTAGGCTTTTGTAAAAGGCATCATTAGAGAAACAAAAACTAATGGGGTTCTGCGGGTAAAGCTAGGGTGGGACAACTTAGAGTAAAGTTAAAAAATGGCCGTTTTTGTTAGATTTTAAATTTTCATTAATTGAGTAATATTTTACGTTAGAACTGAAAATATTATGTTGCCTATAATATTTTAGGTCTGTAACCAAAATTTTTACCGATTAGGTAACATTTTAAGTTGTAACGAAATAATTAAACAAAATACTTGACGTTATGTTTCGCCCTAGAACTATCCGGATTTTGCTAGGAATAAGCGAGAAGTCCACACGGTTGGTTTAGCGTTGTCCGTGTCCTGAAATGATGGCATTTTTAACGTAAGCGCTTACGCAGCCCCATCTGCCTGCTTGCCTTTCCTCGCCAATTTCACTTTGCCCACTGCCTCGCCTATTTTGCCCTTTGCCCTTTGCCCTTTGCCCGTGGGAAGAGCCGCCAATGTTTCTACTCACCCATTTAATCTGCTATTTTTCTTAACATAAAAATGCAAACAATAGATATTGTTAATCATTAGTGAGATTCTCTAATTGATTTAACGGTTAAAAATATTTATATTGTCCAATTTTATATGAGTTTAAATCTTAATGCGAGAATATAATTTTTTTTATTTAATAACAAAATTCGATTATTATTTTTAGGGTTTCCCCCTTATATTAAGCTTGTGCTCTAAAGACTACTTGGAGGTCAATTCGGTATCACTCCGGTTTGATGAGACCGGTCTGACTCGTATATAATATGGATAAATATTCTATACACATGCGGTTTCAGTTTTCACAAGCGCCTTAGTTTTAGGGTATAGAGAGTTAGTTTAGAGTATAGGGTTTAGGGGTTTAGGTGTAGGTGGTTAAAATTTAGAGTTTAGGATTATAATTTAAGGTTTATAGGTTAAAACTTAAATTCTCACCATATTACCCTAAAACTAAACCATAACCCATAAACCCTAAATTATAATCCTAAACCTTAAATTGAAACAAATATCCCTAAATTGTAAACCCCCTACACCTAAACCCCTAAACACTATACCCTAAACTAACTCACTATACCCTAAAACTAAGGCGTTTGTGGAAACTTTCAGTTTCCACCGCCAGTGTATAGGATATTAATCCATATAATATAAGTCTATAAGAGCCATATACTAACTTCCCTTTTAAGCTTTGAATAGTCACCTTTAGCCATCAAGGTTTATGCTCTAATAGCATCTCTACGACTTCATTAATAGTTTAACACAACAGATTATTTTATCCACCGGAATTTTTAGATTTCATAAAACAATTCAATTGAAGAAGACAAGTGTCTTGGTGAGTTATTTTGGCTTGGGTGTTTATATGGATCACGTGCATCGTCATGTGGTCTAGGGTAGCGTTGCATGTCGAGGTTGCAACGGGTTATAATTAGTTTGTTCGCACCGCTGTGGTCTACTAGTACGTTCGCGGAGAATTGTAATTGGGCATTCGTGTGGTTGTGGTTAGTTGGTACCAATAAAATTAAATGAGTTTATAAGAATTAGAGTTTAGAAACATCGTTTTAATCTTAATGACATTAATTTTCGATATTGATTTATTCAAATACCAGGGCCCTCAAAACTTAAAATGATGGTCAATTGAGTCGAACTCGTATTGAGTAGTGAAATATGGGCCAGCATGTGGACTTTTCTTGTTAAGATCCAATGCTTCCGCCCATAAAATAAGGATTTAGGACTTTAACCAAATATGATTATATTCTTTTATTTTCTATATCTCCACCACATATATTCAGCTCGATTTTAAAATGGTGTTTTAAGAGCTAATCAAACATTGACTCAATTAAGAAAGTACTAAAAATATTTCTTGAAAAAGTTGGTAATAATTGTTATTATGATGATATTTTTGTATTCCCTTATATTTATATAATTTCTAAATAAATAATTTAAATAACCACATATTTAAAGATAACACTTGTGTGCCACACTTTTATTCTCTCTATAGAGCTTCAGAACATTTTATTCTTTAACTTTGTTTAGCCGACGGTAGTATCGACTTTGATTCTGGTCGTCGACTAATGTTTCTCTCTCTTTTGTATTTAATTTTTAATAAAATTAACTTTATCTTTGTGGCACGTTTATCTCTATCTTTTTGTCATGTTTTTCGTCTCATTTCTCTGTTGTTTGACCGTTCTATTTATTTTATGTTTTTTTTTTCAGTGGATTTGACGACATCATGACCGATCAAGATGACGCTTATTTATAATTCTACTGATCTTCCCTGCTCTGGACCATCGGGTTCAATTTGGATACGCGATTTACGTTCGTGGATAATTTCTCACGATGCTTAACTCTGATTTGTGATTTTCGGTGGTCTTTTAATATCTTAGTCTCTTTTTGTGGTTCGTTTGTCGATGCAGTCAAATTTGTTCTTTTTTTTGTTTCAATCTTTTGGTTGGGTTTTTAACCTTTCCATGTATGATCCTTGTATGATCTGAAATGATTAGGTCATTGTATCAATCTTATAGAAAAATGTCCCAACTATATATTTAGTTTACGATGATAGTTGTAAACAATTATTGTGATTTTGAATATTTTTTTCATTTTTAATACGACTAATTACTTGTATTATAAAAAAGGATAACACTTGTGTTTAGAAATGTTTCTAAAATCATTAATGAAGAAATGTATATAATATTTTCTTTCATCTACCTTATGAGAGTGATGGTGGAATCTAATTATTCATTAAAGTGTCTAACTAGAAACATACATAAATAAATATACTGAAATATTCACTTCAGGTTATCGTATTTTTTAATTTTTGCGATTGTGTCGTTTTTTTATACTGTAGACTCATCTGGTATATTAACTATTAATTAAATTCTAAAAGGCATGGAAAATGAATTAATATTACGGGTACAATCTTTTTTACACTGTCACCACATCAAAATAGATCTTTCGCAGTATTTTTTAGTTTTACAACTGTGTTTTAAAGTACCGCTAAAAAATCTCTCGGCGCTATAAAAAGCGTCGCAAAAAGTGCCGCAAGAACCAGCGCTATAAAAATTCACGGCATTTGCGTGCAAAAAACGCCGCAAAAAGTCGAGATATATAGCGGCGATTGATTCCAAAAATGCCGTCAAAAAATATTGACTATAGCGGCGCTTGTAGATAAACGCCGCAAAACATGTTCTTTAGCGGCGTTTGTATCGACAAACGTCGAGATATGTTTTTCTCTCATTGTGCTTCATCTTCTTTTGTGTCTTTTTAATTTCATGGTATTCTTGGTTTTGTATCTCTTTTATTTTAATAAAATTTCAGATGATATTATTTTCAAAAAAAATACGGATACAATTAACTTACATAAATATTAAAAAAAATTATTTAGTTGAGCAATCGTTGATGGCCGGTTGGTTAGAACTGTTCATCTGCTCCATTCTTCTTCCCTTAGGTCTTGTCGTTTCAGGTTCAAAATTCGACAAAAATATTCCTTCCCCTAGAGTTTTTCCCTCCCCTATATAAAAATAGAACTAGTATTTATCCAAAAAAAAAAAAAAATCATTCAGTTACTTCGTTAACAATTTATACATTAGTACTCGGACAAGTGGCTCCATTAATTCTAAAATAAACTTTTACCAAAATTAATATATTGTAACTGATTTGTAAACGTTTGTCTTGTTTAGAAAAGTCGTACGTAAATAAGCAGCCGGAGCTTTTTTGTCAAATACAGGACACGCAAATAAGTAAAAACAAAAATATATTACATATATATTATAGGATGAAAATAGAATTATTATTTAATACAATATGTTTCATAAGCGGACATTTTTAATCTTAAATTCTATTTTTATATGAATATAAGGGTGATTTCAGTGGTGAAGAGGGGTTATTCTGTTTAGATAATTCAATTTCAAACAACTTAATTTATAAGTGTGCGTGAATTTATTTAAATTTAAAATCAAACATATATATCAGCTGCACTAGAATAGAATTATCAAAAACTAAATTCTATTTACATGATCTTAAACTTTATAAGCTAAACCTTATATTTTAAGATCAGCTTTTTTATACATAGATTGTGTAAAGTTTATAGGCATACCTATTTGAAGTTTAAAATCTAAATGTTTAATTTTTAAAATACTGAATCATGATACTTAAATTATAAATTTTAAACCCTAAAACATAAATTCTTATATCTTATATCTTAAACTAAACTCTTAAATCTTAAAAAAGTCGCCAAGCCAAATATAATCATTATGAACTTTAAATTTTAAATTTAAAGTTAAAAATGTTAGGGTCAAAGATATTGGCCTTGTTTGGTAAATAGCGATTTGAGCTAAAATTAGAAGTTTGAACTAATATGAGAGGTTTGACCGGTCAAATTTGCTAATTTGGAGGTTTTGAAGTTTATAAAAGAATTTAAGGGTTAGCTTTTTATATATATAGATTGTGTAAAGTTTATAGTCATAAGAGTTATAAAGACTCTTTTATCCTTAACAATTATAAAAAACTCTAAATAACCAAAATTTAATATTTTATATTTTAGTTCTTCATTCTCACGTATTTATATTGTGACATTTGTAAATTAATACATTTTCTTTTTATTCTCACACACTTATTTTTGTATTTTAATTTAATAATTAATTAAATTGTATTAAAAATATTATATAAATAATAAATTAATATATAGATCTTTCAAATATACTTAATAATGTTATATTAAAAAATATATTTCATAATCTAATTAATATACAAAATATTATTAACTAATAAACTATTCAAACAAGTATCGAATATAGTCATATCCTTATATGTCATTTTGCCTGTTTAAATAATCAAACAACTATCAGTTAATTTTACCAAACATTTTTATCAATCCGCTAGTCAAATCAGCTAATGCAATTAGCTATCAGCTAATGTAATCCGTTATCAGCTAGCCGCTAATCGTCAAACAAGGCCATTATTTAGAGGGAAAATATTACGATCCTGTTTGACAATTAGTGGATAGCTGATAGCGGATTACATTAGCTTATAGCTGACTGCATTAGCTGATTTGACTAGCGGATTGAATTAGCTTATTGTATAAAAGTGTTTGGTAAAATTAACTTATAGCTGATAGTTGTTTGATTATTTAAACAAGCAAAATGACATATAAGGACATGATTATATTTGATACTTATTTGAATAGTTTATTAGTTATCAATAGTTTGTATCTAATAATATTAATTAGATTTGAAGGATATATACATTAATTTATTATTTATATAATTATTTTTAATATAATTTAATTAATTATTAAATTTAAATACAAATACAAATATAATTGTGTAAGAATAAAAAGAAAAAGAAAAAGTATTAGTCTACAAATGTCACAATGTAAATACGAAACAACATGCTCAACCCAATAACCACTGAAACATTTTGCTTAACACAATATAATCGGGTGCAAGCTAAGCACCCGACCCAGGGGATTACCACCCCTAACCCCTCAACCTCTGTGGGGCACTCACAGTCCGACCATAAAGAGAGCTGAGGTTGAAGAATTAAAATAGAAATGGTTAAATTTAGGTTATTTGGAGTTTTTTATAATTGTTAAAGGTAAAAGGGTCTTTATAACTCTTATTTCATAACCTCTAATATCAAAAAGCTCGTGTTAGCAGCTTTTTCAAAATTAGAGGTTTCACCCCAATCTTCTATTTCAATCCGCTCTTTATCAAACATTTAAATTAGCGGATTTGACCGGTCAAACCTCTAATTTTAGCTCAAATCTCTCTTTACCAAACAAGGTCGTAATAAAACATTTTCTGATTGGCCCGTTTTCATCACATTAAATTTCTTTTTTTAATAAGTAGAGAGATGATTGTATTTTTAAGATAAATGTTGAGATTTGAACCCATACAAAATAGAACAACATAAGCATCCTTGATCATTAGACCAATTAATGGATCTCACATCAAATTTCTTTTAATTTGGTGTTGTTTTTTCTCTTGGGAGTTTAGTCGTGTTTGGATTGGCGTTTGGAGGCACAAAATCCTGATTCAACGGGAAAATGTACCTCAAACGCCGTGCCCACATGTTTGGATCTAAAAATCCAAAATTAATTTTGACTCCAAACGTTATTTTGAGAAAAACAAGGTAGAAGTAGATTTTGCGTTTCGTCATGATTTTTACTCTATATTTTTACACAATCATGATTTTTAAGGGAAAAAAAACTCTCAAACATAAATCATGTTACTTTAAAATCAATTATACACAAAATCAATTTTATAAAATCAAGATGATCCAAAATAATTTTATTTATTTAAACTAAATTTACGTAAACAAAATCAAAAGAAATAAATTCTGGGAATTTTTAATTGTTTAGTTCAATTTTTTACATCGTATGTACAATTTTTTTAAAAAATATAAATATTTTTTTTATATTACTAAATTATTATTTTTTAATTTTTTACTACATAATAATTTTAGGATGATTTTTTTGTTGACTGTTATCATGATATGTCAATCAATGTGTGAATGATGATGTGTTAGAAGAATTTGAATGATTTTTTTAAGTTTGGGATTTATTTAATTCTTAAATATTTTTTTTGAAAATATTTAAATATTAATAAAATATTTTAAGAAATAAAATATATAAAATGTTTTAAAATAATTAATATATATTATTAAAATTATTTAAAAATTATAAAATAGTTGAAATTTTATTGAATGCAATAAAAAATTACTAAAAGTTTAAAAATACTCAAGAAAGTACTAAACTATTAAATATTGTAAAACTAAAAAAATAAAAATTCAAACACTTTTACCGGACAAGTTTTTGCTCTTGCTAGTTCGAGTCTATTATCGTTCCTTGAGAACATTTTCAATGGAATCAATTTTACATTGCAATAACTATCTTTTATGAGGTTCTCTCTTATGATTTAAAAATGATGAGTAGACTCATGAGTCTTAGTTTGGACCTCAAAATTATTTTTCCAGGATTTGAATCATGAGCAACATTTAGATGCAGTATCTACTTCATACATTTTAAATTGGAGGTGAAACCTTATAAGAGATAGTTGCTCCAATACAATGTTAATTCTACTGAAAATGTGTTAAGTGGAACAACAATATACTTAGGAATGAACATTTTACTTGACTTAGTCGAGTTTCGACTCGATCGGATCAGATTTTTTAATTAAACAATCGGGTTCGGGTCGAGTTTTATTAAGAGTGAAGTCGGGTCGGGTTAGGGTGAAAATATCCGACCTGACCTGACTCTGGACTAATTGTATAATTTTCTCTAATTTTTTTGGGATATTTATAATAACATCACCCTCTATATATATTTATAATTAGGTCATTATTTATTTGCAATTTAGTCCTTAAAATTATTATTTTTTATGATTAAGTCTCTTAAATTTATAAAAATTACTTTTAATATAATTTTTTCTAAACATATTCAAATGATTTATATATTAATTTATTATTTATATAATTATTTTAATATAATTTAATTAATTAATAAATTTAAATACGTATATGAATATGTGATAATAAAAAGAAAAAAAATAAATAGGGTGAGAAAATATTTAATTTAGGTTATTTAGAGATTTTTGGTAACTGGAAAGGGTAAAAGAGTCTTTACAACTCTAATATAAATCTCTAATCTCAAAAAGCTCATATTAGAAACTTTTTTAAAATTAGCGATTTCACCTCAATCCACTCTTTCAATCCGTTGTTCACGAAACAACAATATTAATAGATTTGACCGGTCAAACCTCTAATTATACCTAAATCCTTTAATTTTTGCTCAAACCGCTCTTTATCAAACACAGCCGAAATAATATTCTAACGTTGTGCTGAGTCGAACTGACCTCAGTGAAAACGTAATTAGAAGAGGATCTTTCATTTCCTTTTCACTTACTTTTAATACCTTTGCTCAAAGGTTTATAAATTCTCACATCATTTTCGCTTCGTCACGTTGGATTATTGTACCAAAATATTCGGTAGATTTATATTAACGGTTTAATTTTTTTAGAGTAATATTAACTGTTTAATAATTTTGATAGAGTTTGTGATTCGAATTTATTTACATATCTTCATCCAATATTAAATTTGTTTAGATTTAGTCGTAAAAAACCCATCATCTTATAGTGTGAATTTTTCTTCTTCTGTTTGTAGTTTCTACAACTATATAATCATTTAAAAGATTATAACCATACAAGACTCATATTTAATTATCTCTATTCACGTATCAATCAAAAAAATTGTTTGGTGTATTAATAAGACACGTTATACTTTTAAAGAGAGAATCTCTTGTAGCAAATGAATCATTTGAGTCGGTTTCAAATCAAGTCATTTCGGGTTTGACTACTTTCGGTTCAGGTCAGTTTGGGTCTGGTTCAATTTTAGTTCAGGTCTATGGTTATTTGATTTGGGTATCAGGTCGGTTCGGGTCATATCAGGTCGGGTTAATATCAAGTCAATAAGAGATTGGCCGATTTCGGTTTGGTTTTTAGGCCGGGTCGTTTTTTTTTTTTTTTGCATTTGGCTTTTTGTTGAGTTGTACAACAATTCACATCACATCTCATCTTTCTTTATTTCTTTTAATATCTTCTTTATTTCGGGTTGCTTTTGGCTCCGGTCCATTCAGTTTGGTTGAAAATTGGTTCGAGTTTATTTCGGTTTAACTAAAATTCGGGTCGGTTCAATTTATTCCGAATCATCGTGTTCGGGTTGACATCGAATCTCAGGTCAAGTAAATCAATTCGAGTCTTGAATCAAGTTTTTCAGCTCTAGAGAGAATAAATGTTTAAGCCTTAAAGACGACATTATTAGAAGAAACAACTGATACACGAGCATAAAGAATATATATATATATATATATATATATATATATAAAAGCGCCTAAATGGTCAAATAATAAATGTTGGTGCAAAAAATTGATGATGGCACGTTTTGACAAAATTCAGCCTATTAATTAGTGTAATAATTGAAGCAAATAACAGTAGATTGGTGGGGAAATGGTTTGGTCAAAGCTGGTGATAATTAGTATTTGATTAATCCATTGAGTTGAAGATGCTGAATTGGCTTACAACTTCGTTCTTAGACGTTTTTGAGGTCCGATGCATTGCATTGGCGCCATGTGTAAGTAAAATTACTCCGCTAATTCATAACAAAGCTATTTGAAACATGTTTCGCAGCCGAAATTAATATACGATTCCTCAACATTGCTCTTTGAATCCCGTAGATTTCTCTATTGTTAGAACTAACCAGTGAGTTTAGGGTATAACAGTTTAATTTAAAGTTAAAAACGACACAACTTAAATGTTAAAAAGTATAAAACTTAAAATATTATCAGATATCTTAAAATGTTATATTTTTTGATAGGTTGGTGTGTGTGTTTTATTTGACAAGTTTCTAAATTTGATTTGTGGTTTTAGGGCAAGTTTCGAAACTTATCGTAAAAATACATATCCTAAAATATTATCAGAAATTATAACATTTCGGTTGTGTAGTAACATTTTTTTAACCTTAAACTAAGGCGCGGTATTTTGGGGATTACAAAATGGTAGAATAGCCTTTTTGGTCCATTAGATTTACCAATTTATCATTTTAGCCCCCCTTTTGCACTTTTTTGTCAATTTTTTAATCAAATTGAACCGAAATTGACAAAACATTAATACTATTTAGTCCTTTTTGAATTGTCGACGTTAGTGATTTTGTTATTTTCCGCCACATATAGAAAAAATTAAAAATCATAGAAAGAAGTTGATATCAACATTTCATTAAGGAAAGAGATGATATTTTAAAAAAAAATTGATGACATGGTGAAAAGGAACAAAATATATAATTAATGTCAACCTAAAGGATATGTTATTGTTCTGTCACATTTAGATCAATTTGACAAAGAAAAATAAAAGCTTGAGGGTTAAAAGGAATGCAAAAAAAAAGTTTAACGGCTAAAATAACTAAATTAGTAAAATTAGAGGGTAAAAAAATCATTATGGTTTGAAGAACTGTTTTGGGTGACATTTATTCTTTGGGATAATTACTATTTGAGGACTTAAAATGTGTCTTTGAGTGATCGATGTGAGGAGTTTTACTGATTGAACGTCTAACGACTATGGTCTAAAACGGCTATGATCTAGAGTTCAATAAGTAACTAATAAGGCAGTTAATCTCTAAATCCGATTATTAGTGTCAAATGATTAAATGTGAAAAATATTTGGACATGGAATTACAAAAATGCCCTTAAGGTATGAGAATGACTAAAATACCCCTGGAGTTAGAAGCATTATAGAAATCTACACTAGACATGGTAAACCAACCCGATTCATCTGAAAACCTCGAACTACTTGGAAAGTTATGGTAACAAGATTTAAACCTTCGAGATTGAAAGGTGTTAGGTTTCCTTGATTTGGAATGAATCTCCAAATATAGATTTACGGGAAACGACTAAAAGTATTGGAAATATTGTTATGGTTAAATTGATCGAAAGGATCGTATTGACCAAAAAGGCTGAAGTATCCTCAGACACTGAAGTTTACAAATTAACTGGAATGCTGGATAAACCTTTGAGTTCTGAAATTGAATGAAGTGGTTGGAGGTATCGAAATTTCGTGAATGGCTGAAACACCCACGGGTACTCAAATAATTGAAATACTATATACGGTTCAATTGATAGGAATGAGGGATATCACGAGCTTCAAAATGACTGAAATACCCCATTGACCGGGATAAATGAATTGCCTTTGATAAAATTCTGAAAAGGTCAATAAAGCTAAAAATGACTAAAATGCCCCTAAAAGTTGAAGCATGACTCATGCACGTCAATAACTCATGATATTAATATAAGACTGGAAGTTTTTCCGCACAGAATATAAGTTCGACTACTCTGTGGCAAGTCATGTGGTGATATATGTAAGCAACCATTTAGATATACGATACAGCTGATGCATTACAAGGGTTGGTTAGTACTGCAAGGTTGGGGTATGTTAGTTTGAATGGTTTGAGGATTGAAAAACTTCTAGAAATCTTAAATATTGTAAATTGTCATTTTATCATTATTAGGCTAAATTACAAAATCACTTTTGATAGTTAAATGACCAAAAATGCCCTCGTTGGCCAAAGTAATCAAAATAGCTATAAATGTATCCGATATCGTGAAAGATCTTGACATAGAAATCTCTGAATGCTTGGTTGGAAACCTGATGAGCAAATAAAATTTCTTGGACGTCTGTTTATGTCTCGTTGGTATAATTACCAAAATGCCCATATATGATAAATGACCATAAGGCCCTTGTAGGCTTAAATGACTGAATCACTCATGATATATATGAGCTCTCTAAGATCTTGATGTATCAATTCTTGAATATCGGGTTTGAACCGTTTTACGACCCCTTTCTAATAGGGATCTCGTTCTTAAAATTTGTCCAAATTGTCAAAAGTTTGATGTGTCCCCTTCCGTAATTACCGAGTATCATCAAGAAATAAATTGTTTCATCTAGTGTGTTCCATGTGTGTTACATCCAGTTGAATGTGTTGTATGATTATAACATGTTAGTAAACAATCTAATGACTTAATTATGAACGATGATACGCTTGTTGAAATGATGAACTGGACATATGATAACATTTCTGCCTACTCATTGTAAGTCCGCTTGATCTGTATACTTAGTATATGATTTTTCTATGTGGTTATTTGATCTGTGATAATATTGTTTGTCTGCCTGATGTAAGTAATAGTATAATCTGTTAGCTTGACCTATGATGGTACACTCTGTTTGCATAATGAATGGTGATATCGTCTGCTCAACGGTATGCCCATATATGTAACACCCGGGTTCGGGGGTCGGGTGAAAATATTAATTTAAAAATAGTTCGGGTTTCGGTTTCAAATTTTAAATAATAAAATAATGACTTGGGCCTCGGGTTTTATTTAGTTGGACTATATTTTAATCAAGCCCACATAGCCATGGTGTCATCCATTGTAGATCCCTTATTTCATTAAGGGTGTTTTGGTCTTTTGGCCCCCCATTTCAAACAAACCTAAAATAATACTAAAAGTCATCTTCTTCCTCTAACTACACTATTCACAATACCGTCAAAAAACACCCCCTCTCCTTGGATACTATTCCATTCAAAAGCTTACTCATTTTTGAAGGTTTTGCAAAGGTAATTTCGTTTTTGACTTACTCTCTTTATCCTCTACAAGTTGATGTCTTTTATTTTCATTTCTACTCTCATTTTGGAATTTTGGAGTTTGAAGGTTTTGAATTAAAAATGTCATTTTTAGTATTCTAAACTTAGGTTTTTGATTTATGGAAGTGATATGAGTCATTTTAAGTCTAAAGGGGTCCAATGGATATGATTTTTACAAGGTTTGGGGTGATTTCCGAAATGAGGTTTTGGGGAGGTTTTTGGGAGGTTTAGGAATGAAATTTGGGGGTGTTCTATGTAGGAATGAGAGGGTCAATGATTAGGGTATATGTGAGCATCGTTTTGAAAGCTTTAGGGAGTAGTTTGAAGGTTGAAATCAATGGTTTTGAGGGGTGCTTAAGGGCTGCTCGGATTTTGGAAAATTTGAGCTTGTTTCAATAGAAAGATTGGTGTAATGTACTTAGTATGTTATTCGGGTTGATTATTTTAGAACATGAACTGATTTGGGGTTATTTGCTTGGTGTTGGAATGCTTAGAATCAAGGAATTTGGTTGGTGAAGCTTCGGGGGCAAATCCAGAGATTTCGGAGTCTTGAGCTCGGTCTTCAATCTTCTCTTGGGTAGCAACGGTGAGTAGGATCATTGGTTATTGCATTGTACTTGATATGGCCTCCCTTGGGGTTTGGGTAGAACATTGAGAGGTTGCCTAAACCCGTGTGTAAGTCTCCCTACTCATAAATGTCGTGACAAGTTGATTTTACATACATTGTGACCATTAAATGCATTTCAAGTTGTCAATGTAGTAGTCGTGTTGAGTTCGTGCCTCACGTGATGGTGGTTTAAACTACGGTGATGTGTAGTCCCACCGGTAGTGACTAGTAGGGTAGTACTTTGATGTGTAGTCCCATTGGACATCCACTAGTCGAAACGGTGATGTGTAGTCCCACCGTAAGTGTATGTTGGTTGTGCATGTGCAAATCAAAAGTTGTGTTGAGATGGACCCTTATGCATCCATTGTTTTCTTGCATACAAATCGTATTTTGGAAAGTTGCATGTTGTAAATTGTAGAGCTTCTCTCACTAAGCAAGATTGCTTATGCTCTTCGTTTCCAATGTGCAGATCGTTAGAGTTCGGGAGGCGAGCGGGCGAGGGAGGAACCTTTGGAGTTCTCAAGCAAGCTTATGTATGGTTTGCTTTTGTAATAATGTCTAGACAATGGGATATAGAGTGTTAGGAGTTGGGGTCAAACTCCTTAGGAAGTCATGCTTGAAATTGTTAAACTCATGTTGCATGTTATGCTTTTGCTTCTCGGATTATGTTCTATGCTACTTATGTGGTTTAATTGCTTATGCCTGAATTTGTATGATTTTGGCCTAGGTAGGCCTTATGTTGTCTACTTTGTGATGGATGACTTATGCTTGCTATGTATGCTTCTTGTAGACTTGTATGGAGCTTTGTTTGGTATGTTATCGTTGGGTTGAATGCCCTCATGTTAAGTCCTGTTTGTGGTTGGTGCATGAATGCTTGTATGTGCTTAAGGGTGTCTAAGTATGCATCTAGAACCTTGTAAGATGTTACCAAACGGTGAAAGGAGGTGTCGCTGGGCAGGGGGTATCGATACGGTTAGACCCGTATCGATACGGCCTTCTTATTCCAGGCCTTCCGTATCGATACGCGGGGAGGCGTATCGATACCTTTTTGGCCACTGGAGCCACTGTCCATCTTGGTATCGATACCGGCCTCAAGCGTATCGGTACGGTCAACTAGCGTTGACCGTGGGAAGTCAACCTTTGACGAGGGTATCGATACCCTCCCAAGGTGTATCGATACGGTCTCCACGGGTTGACTCTGACCTTTGACTTAGTCAAGGCGTATCGATACACCCCTTAGGTGTATCGATACCCCTGCAATTAAACTTGAAAATTTGCCTTTTGGATGTGGTTTTAGGTTCGTTAGATTGTTTTGGTTATGTTATTCCGCTGTTCGATCACGTAGGGTTAATTACTCATCTAGACGAGATTTAAAATGAAAAAAAAATAGGGTTGCTAACCGAGGGGGAATCCTTTAGGGGTTTTCACTCGGTTTTCCCCGTGTAGCCCTTTTGGACCGGCCAGACCGGGACAAGGGGGTTACATTTATTGGTATCAGAGCCTGAGGTTTCCGAGACCTCGGGCAGGTAAGTGAGGTAAGTTAAGATATTATGAGTGTTTTGCCATGTATGTCTGAATTTTGTTTTTAGCACGGTGTATGTATGCATGCTATGATGGCTTTTCTGTTGTTTGAGGGTTGGTTTGAGTCCCCATTGTTAGGCATTGTTGTCAAAATAAAAAGGAAAATTGTTTTGGTTTAAAGAGCTTGAGAACCGGAGTCCTTTGCCCCTTGCTAACCTAACGTTTCTTGTTGTTGTGTGTTTGTTGTTTTAGATTATACTAATTGCTATGGTGAGACCGAGGGGACGGCCTAGAGCGGGTGACCAGGCACCCGAGAACGCGCCTCCTGCTCTTAATGCTCCGGGTGGTAACGGAGGGAACGTTGGAGGTGATGGTAATGGGCCTCAAGCTGGGGCTAATGTGGGAGGTAATGGGCCAAGGTCAGGCAGGCCCGGATGTGGCTCATTTGATTCAGACTATAGCCGGAGCTTTCCAGACTGCTTTGGCTGGTATACAAGCTGCGGCACCAGCTCAGGGTGCGGGGACAGGATTACCCCTAGAGAGGCTTCGTAATTTGGGGGCAGTTGAGTTTCGTGGGTTATCTCCGGAGGGTTCAGAAGGGTGGCTTGAGAGCACTACTCGCATCTTGGGTCAGATGGAGTGTTCGGACGCCCGTAAGTTGGGGTGCACTGTCTCATTGCTCCAGGGAGACGCTTATACCTGGTGGACCACTGCTATCTCTGGTATGGCCGAGGTGGATGTCACATGGGAGTTTTTCAGGAGTGCTTTCAAGAGAAAGTACCTCGGGGTCCGGTACTTAGATGAAAAGAAAAGGGAGTTCATGGCTTTGGTTCAAGGCCATAGGACCGTGACCGAGTATGAGATCCAATTTGTGAGGTTGAGCCAGTATGCGCCAGAGTTGATTCCGGATGAGAAGGAACGATGTGAACGCTTCAGATATGGGTTGACTACTGATGTGAAGACCTACCTGTTGGCCACCGACTACACTGAGTTCGATGTTTTGGTTTCTAGAGCTAAGGATGTAGAGCAAAACTTAAGCTCTAGAGCACGTGCTGGTGGGTCTGACTCCGGGAAGAGACATGCGAACTGGGATAGAGATCATGCCAAGAGGCATAGGGATAGGAGGTATCAGCCGGATACGAGGCCTAGGGGTGGTAACCATGGTCAGGGCCGTCAGGGCCAAGGGGCTGTTGGGCACATTCCGGAGTGCACTAGGTGCGGGAGACGCCACCCAGGTGAGTGCATGGGTATGTTTGGGGCGTGTTGGAACTGTAGCTCCCGAGATCATTTGAGACGTGATTGTCCACACCCAGTCAGAGGAGGACCGGCTCCAGCGAGGGGTTTTGAGCATCAGAGAGGTCGTGGGCGCGGCCGTGGGAACTTCTAGCCAAGGAATGAGGGTCAGAGGAACTTGGCTCATGTGGTAGCAGTCCAGCCCGAGGGAGGAGGACCGGCTAGAGTGTACGCTCAGCGAGAGTCTGGAAATGACACTGATGTCATTGCAGGTAATTTCACATTACAGTCTTTGAGTTTGCTTTCTCTCATAGATTCGGGGTCAACGTATTCGTATATTCTGGGTGAGCATGCAAGGTCATTAGGACTACCTTGTGATTGTTTAGAAGTAGGAGTAAATGTCACTAGCTCCTTTGGTGATACAGTGGTAGTTAGGAAAGTCTATAGGAGGTGTCCCTTGATGATTCAGGGCCACATATTTCCAGTCGACATGATGGAGCTACCCTTTTATGGCTTTGATGTGATTTTGGGCATGGATTGGCTTGTAGAGCATAAAGCTAGGGTTGACTTTGAGACTAAGAGAGTCTCTTTGAGGCTTGCTGATGACTTTGAGGTTGTGGTAGTTGGGGAGAACGTTAAGTTCTTGACTAATGTGGTTTCGGCTTTGGAAGCTCAGAGATTGTTAAGTTCAGGGTGTCAGGCTTACTTGGCTTACGTAATGAACCCGGATATGAATGAGGTGAGACCTCAGGACATCAGGACTGTGTGTGACTTCCCGAGTGTTTTTCCGGAAGAACTACCAGGTTTGCCTCCAGACAGAGCAGTTGAGTTTGCTATTGAGACATATTCTGATTCCGCACCGGTGTCCATTGCTCCGTATAGAATGGCACCGAAGGAGTTGAAGGAGTTGAAGACACAGCTTCAGGAGTTGACTGACAGAGGCTTCATTAGGCCTAGTGTTTCCCCGTGGGGTGCTCCGGTTTTGTTTGTGAAAAAAAGGACGGTAGCATGAGGATGTGCATAGACTATAGACAGTTGAATAAGGTGACAGTGAAAAATAAATATCCCTTGCCAAGGATAGATGACTTGCTAGACCAGTTGAGGGGTGCTTCTGTGTTTTCAAAGATTGATTTGAGGTCTGGATATTATCAGTTAAAGGTAAAGGATGTGGACATACCGAAGACAGCTTTTCGTACATGTTACGGACATTATGAGTTTTTGGTGATGCCTTTTGGTTTGACCAATGCTCCAGCAGCCTTCATGGATATGATGAACCGGGTGTTTCATAAGTTCTTGGACAGGTTTGTGGTAGTGTTTATTGATGACATCCTAGTGTACTCGAGGACCGAAGAGGAGCACGATGAACACTTAAGGTTGGTGCTTCAGACCCTACTAGAGAATCAATTGTATGCAAAGCTAAGTAAGTGTGAGTTTTGGATTAGAGAGGTGGTCTTCCTTGGCCACGTGATCTCAGCTAGTGGGATTAGTGTAGATCCCAAGAAGATTGAAGCCATTGTAAATTGGAAGCAACCAAAATCAGTGACAGAAATCCGCAGCTTCCTAGGCTTGGCGGGATACTATAGGAGATTTGTTGAGGGGTTCTCGAGGATAGCGGCTCCGTTGACCAAGTTGCTACAGAAGAATGTTCCGTATGAATGGTCAGATGCAATACAAGAAGCGTTTGAGAAGTTGAAGAAAGCTTTGACCGAAGCTCCCATTTTGATTCAGCCCGAGCCGGGGAGAGAGTTTGTAATTTACAGTGATGCATCTTACGTGGGGCTAGGTTGTGTACTTATGCAAGGAGGTAAGGTAGTGGCATATGCTTCCCGACAGTTGAAGGTCCATGAGAAGAATTACCCCACTCATGACATAGAGTTGGCCGCAGTGGTGTTCGCGTTGAAAATTTGGAGACACCATCTTTATGGTGAGAAGTGCACTGTGTACACCGACCACAAGAGCTTGAAATATTTGATGTCCCAAAAGGAGTTGAATCTTAGGCAACGAAGGTGGTTGGAGCTCCTTAAAGACTATGACCTCACCATAGAGTATCATCCGGGCAAGGCGAATGTGGTGGCCGATGCCTTGAGTAGGAAGATGGCCGTTGAGTTGCGAGCAATGTTCGCAAGGTTGAGTGTGTCTACGGACGGTGGGCTAGTGGCCGAGCTTCAGGTTAAGCCATCTTTGGTTCAGTTGATTCGTGAGAAGCAGTTGCGAGATGAGTCCTTGGCACCTCACGTGCAAGACATAGCGGAAGATAGGCCTACCGAGTATTGTTTTGGAGAGAATGGGATCCTATGTTTCAAGGATAGGATAGTGGTTCCGGAGGATGCCGAGTTGAGGCGTACGATTTTGTGTGAGGCTCACAATAGCCCTTTTGCTATGCATCCGGGTAGCACGAAGATGTATCGAGGATTAAAGGAAGAGTATTATTGGGTTGGTTTGAAAAAGGATGTAGCCGAGTTCGTAAGTAAATGCATGGTCTGTCAGAGAGTCAAGGCCGAGCACCAGTTTCCCTCAGGGTTGTTGCAACCGTTGAAGATTCCAGAGTGGAAGTGGGAGCGTATCACTATGGACTTTGTATCAGGACTTCCATTGACTCCTTCGAAGAAAAATTCAGTATGGGTGATTGTAGACAGATTCACCAAGTGTGCACACTTCATACCGGTTCATACCACCTATACTTTGGACAAGTTGGCCGAATTGTATATCCGTGAGATTGTGAGACTACATGGGGTACCGAAGTCAATTGTGTCAGATCGAGATCCGAGATTCACCTCTAGATTTTGGGAGTGTTTGCATCGAGCCTTAGGCACTTGGTTGAACTTCAGCACTTCGTATCATCCGCAGTCAGATGGGCAGTCTGAGAGAGTGATTCAGATTTTGGAGGATATGTTGAGGTGTTGTATTATTGACTTCCAGGGGTCGTGGGAGAAACACCTACCATTAGTGGAATTTGCGTACAACAACAGCTTCCAGTCAAGCATTCAGATGGCTCCTTATGAGGCCTTGTATGGTAGGAAGTGTAGGACCCCGATTTGTTGGGCTGAGGCCGGACAGAAACTTGTGCCGATGCCCGAGTTACTTAAGGGAACCACCGAGAAGGTGAAGTTGATATGTGATCGCTTGAAGGCGGCTTCAGATCGGCAAAAGTCCTATGCCGACTTAAAAAGGAAGGAAGTGGAATACTCCATGGGGGATAAAGTATTTTTGAAAGTCTCACCATGGAAGAATGTGATGAGGTTTGGGAGGAAAGGCAAGTTGAGCCCAAGGTACATAGGGCCTTATGAGATAGTTGAGAGAATTGGTCCGGTTGCCTATAGATTGAGACTCCCAGTTGAGCTAGAGAAGATTCATGATGTGTTTCATGTATCGATGCTTAGGAGGTATAGGTCGGATCCGTCCCATGTTATGCCAGTGGAAGAAATAGAGTTAAATTCGGACTTATCTTACGATGAGGAACCAATTGAGGTATTTGCTTCTGATAGCAAGGTGTTGCGTGGCAAGACTATAGAGTTAGTCAAAGTCTTATGGAGACATAGAGGTGTGGAGGAAGCCACGTGGGAGAGGAAAGCTGACATGCTTGAGCAGTTTCCCTACTTGTTTCCGTCAGGTAATTTCGAGGACGAAATTTCCTTAAGTAGGGGAGAGTTGTAACACCCGGGTTCGGGGGTCGGGTGAAAATATTAATTTAAAAATAGTTCGGGTTTCGGTTTCAAATTTTAAATAATAAAATAATGACTTGGGCCTCGGGTTTTATTTAGTTGGACTATATTTTAATCAAGCCCACATAGCCATGGTGTCATCCATTGTAGATCCCTTATTTCATTAAGGGTGTTTTGGTCTTTTGGCCCCCCATTTCAAACAAACCTAAAATAATACTAAAAGTCATCTTCTTCCTCTAACTACACTATTCACAATACCGTCAAAAAACACCCCCTCTCCTTGGATACTATTCCATTCAAAAGCTTACTCATTTTTGAAGGTTTTGCAAAGGTAATTTCGTTTTTGACTTACTCTCTTTATCCTCTACAAGTTGATGTCTTTTATTTTCATTTCTACTCTCATTTTGGAATTTTGGAGTTTGAAGGTTTTGAATTAAAAATGTCATTTTTAGTATTCTAAACTTAGGTTTTTGATTTATGGAAGTGATATGAGTCATTTTAAGTCTAAAGGGGTCCAATGGATATGATTTTTACAAGGTTTGGGGTGATTTCCGAAATGAGGTTTTGGGGAGGTTTTTGGGAGGTTTAGGAATGAAATTTGGGGGTGTTCTATGTAGGAATGAGAGGGTCAATGATTAGGGTATATGTGAGCATCGTTTTGAAAGCTTTAGGGAGTAGTTTGAAGGTTGAAATCAATGGTTTTGAGGGGTGCTTAAGGGCTGCTCGGATTTTGGAAAATTTGAGCTTGTTTCAATGGAAAGATTGGTGTAATGTACTTAGTATGTTATTCGGGTTGATTATTTTAGAACATGAACTGATTTGGGGTTATTTGCTTGGTGTTGGAATGCTTAGAATCAAGGAATTTGGTTGGTGAAGCTTCGGGGGCAAATCCGGGGATTTCGGAGTCTTGAGCTCGGTCTTCAATCTTCTCTTGGGTAGCAACGGTGAGTAGGATCATTGGTTATTGCATTGTACTTGATATGGCCTCCCTTGGGGTTTGGGTAGAACATTGAGAGGTTGCCTAAACCCGTGTGTAAGTCTCCCTACTCATAAATGTCGTGACAAGTTGATTTTACATACATTGTGACCATTAAATGCATTTCAAGTTGTCAATGTAGTAGTCGTGTTGAGTTCGTGCCTCACGTGATGGTGGTTTAAACTACGGTGATGTGTAGTCCCACCGGTAGTGACTAGTAGGGTAGTACTTTGATGTGTAGTCCCATTGGACATCCACTAGTCGAAACGGTGATGTGTAGTCCCACCGTAAGTGTATGTTGGTTGTGCATGTGCAAACCAAAAGTTGTGTTGAGATGGACCCTTATGCATCCATTGTTTTCTTGCATACAAATCGTATTTTGGAAAGTTGCATGTTGTAAATTGTAGAGCTTCTCTCACTAAGCAAGATTGCTTATGCTCTTCGTTTCCAATGTGCAGATCGTTAGAGTTCGGGAGGCGAGCGGGCGAGGGAGGAACCTTTGGAGTTCTCAAGCAAGCTTATGTATGGTTTGCTTTTGTAATAATGTCTAGACAATGAGATATAGAGTGTTAGGAGTTGGGGTCAAACTCCTTAGGAAGTCATGCTTGAAATTGTTAAACTCATGTTGCATGTTATGCTTTTGCTTCTCGGATTATGTTCTATGCTACTTATGTGGTTTAATTGCTTATGCCTGAATTTGTATGATTTTGGCCTAGGTAGGCCTTATGTTGTCTACTTTGTGATGGATGACTTATGCTTGCTATGTATGCTTCTTGTAGACTTGTATGGAGCTTTGTTTGGTATGTTATCGTTGGGTTGAATGCCCTCATGTTAAGTCCTGTTTGTGGTTGGTGCATGAATGCTTGTATGTGCTTAAGGGTGTCTAAGTATGCATCTAGAACCTTGTAAGATGTTACCAAACGGTGAAAGGAGGTGTCGCTGGGCAGGGGGTATCGATACGGTTAGACCCGTATCGATACGGCCTTCTTATTCCAGGCCTTCCGTATCGATACGCGGGGAGGCGTATCGATACCTTTTTGGCCACTGGAGCCACTGTCCATCTTGGTATCGATACCGGCCTCAAGCGTATCGGTACGGTCAACTAGCGTTGACCGTGGGAAGTCAACCTTTGACGAGGGTATCGATACCCTCCCAAGGTGTATCGATACGGTCTCCACGGGTTGACTCTGACCTTTGACTTAGTCAAGGCGTATCGATACCCCTGCAATTAAACTTGAAAATTTGCCTTTTGGATGTGGTTTTAGGTTCGTTAGATTGTTTTGGTTATGTTATTCCGCTGTTCGATCACGTAGGGTTAATTACTCATCTAGACGAGATTTAAAATGAAAAAAAAATAGGGTTGCTAACCGAGGGGGAATCCTTTAGGGGTTTTCACTTGGTTTTCCCCGTGTAGCCCTTTTGGACCGGTCATCCGGCCAGACCGGGACAAGGGGGTTACAATATATGTGTCTAAAGAGCATGAGCTTCTGTTTCTGATGCCTTGAATGGGATATGTATGCCATATGTATTCTGTTATTCATGTCTGAAATCTAAACATTGATTGTTATCTAGGGTATACTGTTGGGTTATGTTATGAAGTCTTCGTTGGTACAGCCCTGATCCAGCTGGTAAATCCTTATGGACTCAAGGTCTCCTCTTGGGTAGGTTTCGATGCTTTAGCACGGGTAAATCTTTATGGACCTAAGGCAGCCCCTTAGGTGGCACCTATGCCCATCGGGCCTAGGGTAAGTCCTTATGGATGCAGTTCTGGGGGACTGCATATTTAGAGTAAGGTTGGAGGGTAGTTACTAGAAAACCCTTGTATGTACTTGAACATTTGCATTGAATTGTTATGTGTTCTGATGATATGATTGGTATGTATTTATGCATGTTTGATCTGCACTTTTTGGAACACACTAGACACTAAACTCTTTGTTTTTATTTTTGTAATCTATCATCTTGTATAATTCCCGTATGTTACTCAACGATTGAATAAAGAACAAGTATCGTTATTTTCAAGTATAGCGTTACCCTAAAATATCGAAAAGGAAATGGAGACTATTACTACTTGGAACATCATGAAAATGTTATGCGTATCATTTATCTGCATGAACTTATAGCATCTTTTGGTAGTTCTGTATTACTAAGCTTTTCCAAGCTCATGTTGTTTTTACCATCGCAAGTTAAAAGAATATACCAGGGTATAATGTTTGACATCAGTGTTCGGAATTCTCTCGACGTTGTTTTTGGAGTACGGTGTTGTATAGTTAGTGGGCGTGTATGTCATGTATTGTTTTATGATAGGGTCTGTAAAGCACTTTTTGAAATTTCTGTTATGTGTTTAAATGATTTCCTGAAATGATATTTTAAACAGAAATTGATTTTTACACTTTAATAAGTGTTTGAGCAAAAAAATATTTTTATGTGTATTCTTACTGTGGGTCGCTCTTGTGACCCTAATGTAACTTTCTAAAATCCGTTGTAACACATAGGCGGGTCTAAGAGTTACAAAAATACTTTCTCTTTTCACAAAAAAAACTAAAATACCTTTTTGACTAAACAGATTAACCAAGACAACTAACCAAACCAAATCAGTCAGGTTATGCTAGTTGTAATATAATGATCATTATTGGTAGTTAAATAAATCGATTATTAATTTTTTTTAGCAGAAAAATCAGAGAAAATGAGGCTCCAATGTTTGGGGACAAAACCCCATGTCTGAAAACCTCAGCAGTTTTGATTTCGAAAAGGACGTTGTCGATCACCAGGTGATGGGGTCAGAAATGGGGATCTTAAACACAGAATCTATTTTGTTTTTATACCGAAGTCAACAATTGAAAATCTAAACTACACTAGTTGGTTAACTCGAAATAAATCAATGTTTGGGAGATAAGGCTTATCTTATTCATATTATTTTCTTAAAAAAACCCTACGTAAGTGACAACGTTTCAACTTCTTTTTTACAGTATAAAAATCTTTTGTCTCTTTTCGGCGCCCCTATATATGCTCCAATATTAAAAAATATTAAAAATTTAAATTTCAAACCTTAACCCTAAATTTAAAAATTTAAACTCTAAATTTTATATCCTGAAAAATATACTCTACCTTAAATTCTTTAAACTCTAACTATAAACAATAACCTTAAAGTCTAAATCCTAAATTTTAAACTTAATTTTAAGTGTGGGGGCATATCTAGAGGCATCGAGATGGGTATAGGATTTCCATTTTTTTTACATTTGATTGTTGAGTTTTGGCGGTTGAAGCAATTATACATTATATATACATGTATGGGGTTTTCTTACACCAAAAGAATACCTCGGACTGGTCTCTGAATTCATTCTCATTATCTTTCACGTAAAGTCTCTATTTTTCTATTTCCCATTTTGTAGAAAATTCCAGGCATTCCTTTTACTTTACAAGTATTACTTCTTTATGGTATTTTCTATTTCTGCTAGGCCTTTTCCCTTGGAATCCAAGAAACCAAACAGGGAAAGTTAAAGGGACAAAAGAAAGATTATGTTTTTCATATGACTTGGCCCCTCCACTTTGTAATATAAACTACAAAACCCTGTTTTTGTTACAGAAAGATTTAAGGAGAAGATGGCGACGAAGCTGTTAGCATTGGCCTGCATAGGGAAGGAGAGCTATGGAGATTTGTCGCCGAGGCCTCATTATCCGTCGATGCCCAAGTACCCAAAGGGGGTATCGGCACAAGCAACGAGCTTGCAGGGATCAGAGGCCAAGGCTATCTTTTCTGTCATCGGAATGACATGTTCCGCCTGCGCCGGATCCGTCGAGAAGGCTGTCAAGAGGCTTCCCGGAATCAAGGAAGCTGTCGTCGATGTTTTGAACAACAAGGCACAAGTTCTCTTCTACCCAAGCTTTGTTAATGTAAGTTTTGTCTGTTTTTTTCTCTCTTTCAGTTGGCTTCTTTGTTTCGATCTGGTTTTCTGTTTCCTTGTCTTTCTCCGATTGTTTTGTTGCTTTGCCGTCAAGCTCACACTATGAACCCTTGATTTTGACTTCCATTGATGCTTTTCCTACAAAACTGCAGCTCCTGGACCAATGGGGCCAACATGGTCCTGGTCCATGAGTTTGCGTGTTTTATCGCGGTTGCGAACATAACATGTACTATTACAGTCATTGTGGACAGCTATTCTCCGTAATAGAAGTTTCAGACAGTGCTGCTACGACTATGTAGCGTCCGCTATTGCGGTAGCGGACCGCTAATCGAGTCATTTGCTTGATTTTTGTTAGCCATAACTTATGTTTGAAGACATAAGTGGAGTTAAGATCTCTGAAAATACAAAAAACACAAGCTTAGGGGGAAAACAGCCTTGAACTGGTATAATTAAGACTGAAAAATAAGTAGAAACAAGTTGGAACTCTAAAAAAACATCTAATTTCTTTCCATTCATTCAAGAAAATAGTAAGAACAATAATGTTCACTATAAAGCTCACAACTTATTTACTGCACCTGAAACCACATAAGCTCTGTTGCTCCGGCTCGACAAAATGAACAAGGATAATGGAACATGTGTTCGATTCATCGTCCTCTTGTAACCGGATGAGAACTGAGAAGAGATGAAAATACTAGAAGAAGAAGAGCTTACTTGATTACTAGATATATGCTGGACTTAATTCTGTTTTGCTTTCTTATATTTCGTACCAAGCTTTTGAAATTGTAAACATTTATAGGAGGAGAGCATTCGTGAGGCCATCGAAGATGTTGGATTTGAAGCTGCATTGATTAAAGACGAGACAAATGAGAAATCCATTCAAGTATGCCGAATACGGATTAACGGAATGACTTGCACGTCTTGCTCCTCCACTGTTGAGAATGTTTTGCAGGCAATTCCTGGTGTGCAAAAGGTCCAAGTGGCTTTAGCAACTGAAGAAGCAGAAGTTCATTATGATCCAAAAACTGTGACCTACAATCAACTTATGGAAGCAATAGAAGATACTGGATTCGGAGCCATACTCGTTAGCACGGGAGAAGACATGAGCAAGATTAATCTTCGTGTTGACGGTGTAAGGACTGATAATTCAATGAGAATGCTTGAAAATTCCATTCAAGCTCTTCCAGGAGTTCAAGCTGTAGAAATATCACCTGAGATCAAAAAGATTTCTGTCTCGTACAAACCGGATATGACCGGACCAAGAAACTTTATCAGAGTGATAGATTCAACCGGTAGTAGCAAGCGTTTCAAGGCAACTATATTTCCCGAAGGCGAAGGAGGTGGAAGGGAGTCTCATAGAAAGGAAGAAATCAAGCAGTACTTCAGATCCTTCCTGTGGAGCTTGATTTTCACCACTCCTGTATTTTTAACTTCCATGGTGTTTATGTATATCCCAGGAATTAAGCATGGATTGGATACCAAAGTAGTCAATATGCTAACTATAGGTGAGATTATAAGGTGGGTGCTATCAACTCCAGTGCAGTTCATAATAGGGCGGCGGTTCTATACCGGTTCCTACAAAGCATTGCGCCATGGTTCTGCCAATATGGATGTTTTAATTGCATTGGGGACTAATGCAGCCTACTTTTATTCTGTATACACTGTGATAAGAGCTGCTTCCTCTCCCGATTTCGAGGGTACTGATTTCTTCGAGACAAGTGCAATGCTTATCTCATTTATTTTACTTGGTAAGTATCTGGAGGTTCTAGCTAAAGGGAAGACATCTGCAGCCATTGCCAAGCTTATGAACCTTGCACCCGAGACAGCCATATTGCTGACTTTGGATGAGGATAGGAATGTGATAGGTGAAGAAGAAATCGATAGTCGATTGATACAAAAGAATGATATTATCAAAGTTATACCTGGTGCAAAAGTAGCTTCAGATGGTTTTGTTTTGTGGGGGCAAAGTCACATAAATGAAAGCATGATAACGGGAGAGGCGCGACCGGTGGCAAAGAGGAAGGGTGATACGGTTATTGGAGGCACTGTCAATGAGAACGGAGTATTGCATATCAAGGCAACAAAGGTTGGTTCAGAAAGTGCACTTGCACAGATTGTTCGGCTTGTCGAGTCTGCTCAGATGGCCAAAGCTCCGGTGCAGAAGTTTGCTGACCGCATTTCCAAATACTTTGTTCCTCTGGTAAGTTTAAAAGAGTTGTTGCCTCATGTCTACTCTTTCTGAGCTACTCACTGTTGTGTTCCACAGGTGATTATGCTTTCATTTTCGACATGGCTTGCATGGTTTTTAGCCGGAAAGTTCCATGGCTACCCGGAATCATGGATACCGTCTTCTATGGATAGCTTCGAGCTCGCACTTCAGTTTGGAATCTCTGTCATGGTCATAGCCTGTCCATGTGCCCTGGGCCTTGCAACCCCAACTGCTGTCATGGTTGGTACCGGAGTCGGTGCATCTCAAGGCGTATTAATTAAAGGAGGTCAAGCATTAGAAGGTGCACATAAGGTTAGCTGGTGCACTAATTCAATATTTGTCTACAAAAACATGTTACTACTTCAGTACCTGTTTCTGCCTGGAAATCTTATGCTGCAAAGCTTGATATTGCAGGTAAATTGCATTGTATTTGACAAGACAGGAACTCTCACCGTTGGAAAGCCGGTGGTTGTTAACACACGACTCTTGCGAAACATGGTGCTACATGAATTCTACGAGCTTGTGGCTGCAACTGAGGTAAACACTTTCCTAGTGGAACTTGACAATATTCGAACGGATTGAATAAAATTTTCTGTCATTATAACAGCTTAAACTGTTGTGAATTGGTTAGGTAAACAGTGAGCATCCATTAGCCAAGGCCATCATCGAATATGCGAAAAAGTTTAGAGAAGATGAAGAGAACCCTGCATGGCCAGAGGCATGTGACTTCGTCTCTATAACCGGTCATGGAGTGAAAGCCATTGTCAAGAACAGGGAAGTAATTGTGGGAAACAAGGGCTTGATTTTGGACCACAACATTGCTATTCCAGCTGATGCAGAAGACATGCTAACAGAAACCGAAGGGATGGCACAAACGGGCATTTTAGTATCGATAGACGGGGAAGTGACTGGAGTCCTCGGGATATCTGATCCGGTGAAACCAGGTGCTCATGAAGTTATTTCCATTCTCAAGTCTATGAATGTAAGAAGCATCATGGTGACTGGTGACAATATGGGAACTGCCAGTTCCATTGCTAGGCAAATTGGAATCGAAACCGTCATTGCACAAGCCAAACCCGAGCAAAAGGCAGATAAAGTAAAAGAATTACAGGTACATGTACACATATATATAGTCATTCATGGTCCATATAAAATATTGCTAGCATTAGCATATCAACACTTTCTTTCCCCTTAACCGCAGGCGGAAGGCTATGTCGTGGCAATGGTAGGGGATGGAATAAATGATTCACCGGCACTTGTGGCGGCCGATGTCGGTATGGCAATTGGTGCTGGAACAGATATTGCTATAGAGGCAGCTGACATTGTTCTGATGAAGAGCAACTTAGAGGATGTGATCACTGCCATACACCTTTCTAGGAAAACATTTTCTCGGATTCGCCTCAACTACATATGGGCCTTGGGGTATAATATTCTCGGGATTCCGATAGCTGCCGGGGCACTTTTTCCGTCAACTGGATTCCGTTTGCCTCCATGGATTGCTGGAGCTGCAATGGCTGCCTCCTCTGTTAGTGTTGTTTGCTGCTCCCTCTTGTTAAAGAACTACAAGAGACCCAAGATGCTGGAAAACCTTGAGATAGGTGGAATAAAGATAGAATAACTTGTACGTATGTACGTATGTACGTATGTACGTATGTATGTATGTATGTATGTATGTATGTATGTATGTATGTATGTATGTATGTATGTATGTATGTATGTATGTATGTATGTGAAATTTGGCAAGCAAATAATAAAAGCTTTTATGAATAGAGTGCTGCCAAATTCTGTACATATGCTTGGTGTTTTTATGATTTTCAATGTATGCTTGGTTTAAAGTTAGGCGCTAGGGAAAGAATGCTTTTTGTGGCTATTTGCTAAATGGCTTTAAGTTCTATTAATATAAAAGGGTTTGTGGAGTTTGAAAATTCTATTATTTTTCCACTATGAAGCACGAGTACTTTAATCTAAAGTTTTATACTCTTTCATACTTCAGAATCGAGGATATATTAAGTACGGCTTGAGTACCTGCAAGTATTTCATCTTTTTGTTTTTTTATTTTGTTCTCCCACCTTTTCCTGTATTTTTTTCGACTTTCTCTTACTCACATGATTCAACTATAAGTATGTAAGTATGTGTGATGTCATGCACACATATTCTCTTTTTTATAACTTCTTAATTTTACATTTTTATCGGAATTTAAAATTCATTTTATATTTATCATATTTTTGCCGTACTCATATCTCGTAATTTTAAAAATTGTGATTTCTTGTTCCCATTTACTTACGAGTGCAACGTAATTTTTCCTTTACGAAAAATCTATAAATTGGATTTTTTTAAGTTTTGATAATCTTGTTAGATTAGTTTCTATTAGCTTTGGATTTGAATTATCACAATATATAAAAACATAATGTATAGTTAAATTATATTAATAAATATAGCATTAAGAAGATTGATTATTGAAACTACTCTTCACTTTATTCTAATACTGAGTATGCTTATAGAGCAAACACATTACTTATGGATCAAAATATCTGCAGAACACTCGAATGATAAAAACCATGATGCACCAGAAGAAGAAAAAAAAAACTTAAGGACTTGGAGAAACGCTTGATAGTCTTTAAACCATCCCTTACAACATGCTGTCTGTCCTGGAAGGCAGCCGGCGGAAGAAGTTAATCGGCACCGCTGGCAACCGGTAGCGAAATCTCGGGTGTCTCATCGCATAGAACCCTGCCAAGGCTGCTATCACTTGAAATGGTGTCACGAACAACACTATGGCAGCTACAAGGCAGAATGTGATAAAGATGGTGGTAGCACGAGGGTCTCTCCAGCTTAGCAGTGCTTGAAACCGCTCCCCCTGTGTTGCAATATCACCTATTACGGTCTGAATTCGACCGGCCACACTCCTCAACCGATCATACCTCATTCTGACCAGCTCCGGGCTCTTGCTTGTTGGAAAAGTATCGAATTCCTCGTCGAGCTCGTCGGGGTGCACTGCTTCAGCTTGGGAAATCTTTGTGTTCATGTGAGGAGGATACCTTGGTCGATATCGGAAGTTCCACACCCCTATCAGAAACATGTAAAGGAAAATTGTAGGCAATATCAGTTCGGGGAGGCAAGCAAGCATTAGAAAGAGCACATGAACCAGAACTGTTGTGATAGGATTTTTCCACATGCAGATATCAGCAAACCACCTCCCAACAGCGAACAATCCGGAGAAAACAGTCATTAGTCTGAAGAAATTTGCTTTGCTTTTCCGCATGCTCCAAAGGTGTGAGTCCACATCGGACATATACTCGATTACCTCCTTCCGAAGTGGAGGCTCTGCTCGGCCTAAACGTGCTGCCACTATATTGACGGCTTGGTGGCGTAGCATGTCGAGCTGCATCACACTAAAGGGCCTTACATAGTGCATTTTGGGTAGTAGTGGTCGAGAATATTGGTAAAGCAGGTTTACAAAAGATGTACATGTAAACCGTATTGCTAAATGCAATTCCCCCATCTTCTTAACTCCGGTAGGATGAAGAACCAACAAAGGATAAGAATGTGTGTACACACGACCTGCTTCCAATGTGGAAATACGAATCCTAACCTTCCCGATCTTCAGGTCCTTGTTTCCATTCGAACCCTTTTCTCCGAGCTGGCTGTTGTCGAATACACCAACGGTGAGCACGGTAGCTGGATCAAATACTTCCCAAGTGTACTGCTCATTGTATTTTGGAGACAGATTATCAACGAGTGTGCGAGTGCGGACCCATTTGTGACCATACTTTGCTACACAGTAGGTATCTGATGTTCCTCTTCCGTCTCGTGTTTTCATAGGATGAAGACCTACAGCATTTAAGATGCCAAGTTCCAAGACACCAATTGGTGGCCTCCAGAGTTGCTTTGCTGTTGGGCGGAGATCACTACTGTAATGAGTAGACTCATCCAGCACATGGTATCCTCCATCTAAACAAACACGAAGATGGATACGACTAGAAAACTTCTCTTTCTTCAACTGATCTACATCCACCGCAACTGGCTTTTCAAGGTTGAACCAGCGGGAATGAATCATTCTATCATCAGCACGTTTTTCTATGGAGTTCAATGGTATGATGGCTCTCCCAATGATCTCGTCTTTGCCGGGAGCCACACGATCCTCAACTGAAAGAACCAGATGATCTTCAAAGGGTTCAGCAGCAACAAACAGAAGATCCTCATTCCAGATTGCATTCAGAGTTCGAGCCTGACATGGCTTTGTTTTCAGCACCTGGTGGCCTATTTGTGCCTTAACATACACATCTGGGAAACGGTTTTTCTCCACTGGAACCAGGTCTTGTGCCTCAACAATATTAACACGCACGTACCACAAACGTGGTGAATGGTAGACTTTTGATCGTAGCACTGTGAAAGTAGCAGGTGTGCTATCAACTGGTGTAGCTGCATCAGAGTGCCACGCATCAGAAAAAGCCTCATCTGCTTGAGTTCCAATCCAGACAGCAAGCATCAGCTCACCCTTTACCTTCTCTCCTTTCTTATCCTCAAGCCGGTACCACTGTGGAGCCAGGGGACTATCTGGTGGAACACGTAGTGGAACCTCACTGATGTCGAACCTTACAATTCCAACAAAGTCATCTTTCATCAGATCCTTGTCCTTAATCACAACTTCTAGAATGGAAGCTTGCATTCGATCCCTTGAAAAGGCGAATACTTGATTCCACTCAGGATTTTGCTTTTTGTCAAAGTGCTTTGTTATGCCTTTGTAGTTCCCAACCTTTACCTCCACGAACGGATCAAGACTCCCTGTAAGGTCCATCGCAGGAAGTTCACGAGCCTTAACAACCCTTACATAGAGAAAATGCATGCGCTCAACAAGATCATAAGTACTCGCAGTCTTGTCTCCATGGATAACACGTCCCCCCACAACTCTTCCCCCACCAAGAAAGGGACTGGTTTCTTTAAGTGCAAAATCAACAGGTTGTGCAGATGCTGCAGAGTACATTCGGACCAGCTTTGGAGGAGGTGGTTCTGGTTTCATCTCATCAGCAATATACTTGGGTACATGATGATGATGATGAGCAGCAGAATCAGAAGAATGATCATGATGATCATGTTGGTGTAGATTTGGATTGGGAAGGTGATGGAAGGTGTGTCTCATTTCGACTCTGTCTTTCACAACCGGGGTTTGAGCTGCGTGGGAATGCATATGAGTCACACCAGGTTCATTACTATGAAAAGATTCAACAGCAGGTGCTGGGATTGATGACTTTATAGATGGATCATCTGTAATATAAACTTTCAAGCCAAGCTCTCCTCTAACACGTGAAAATATGCCACGCTTTTCCAAAGGGAAATGCAAGACAACAGCATCGGAGTAAGGAACGAATGAAGTCCCGGTTAGACAAACCTTACCAAGAAACGCTCTGGTGTTAGTACCTCTGATATTATTGTAGACAAAGGCTTCAAGAGTTAGATAATGGAGGATGGAAGGATCCCTGATGTTGAAATAAAAGCTCTCGTTCCAAACAGGACTGAGATCCTTTTCCTTGATAGTGGTACGAAATTTCTGACCGTCGAAGTAGAGCTCCACGAAGGCACTGGATGAACCTTGCCCATCTTTAGGCAAAAGATTGTGGGCACTGACCACATCAACCCCTAACTTAAGGTTGCTCATCTGATGTGCAAGAAAGTGAGCTTCTACAAGGAAATATTAAAATGCAGATAAGATAGGTAGCTAAAGGTACCTGCAGTGGCAATAAGAAACTATTGTTATTCTTATTACCATCATCATCTATGAACATCTGAACAGAAAATGAAAACATGGCAAGGAATATGAACAAGATTACATGAAAATCTCATTGAATGTAAGGAATTATTACTGATTTAATGTTACCTCAGGCAATGATCTTGGAACCTTCACTTTTCAGGGTAGCAAATAGAAATCGATCACAGCAAGCTAGGCAACCTGAGATATATATCAATGCAACAGCTATTATCATCGAACAAGTGAGAAACCAATCAGATACAATGAAAACAAATGTTCACAGGAAAAATGGCCCATTTAATGGAATTTTAGCTTATATTTTTTTCTGCAAAAATAGATGGAGCCTTGGAAAAAGGTGAGTTTATACTTTAAGAAGGTCAACTTAAGTTGCAATTAACACAAGCATTTTGAGGAAAACAAAGCTTGTATTTTCGTATCTACCTCCATGTTCACGATTTAATTATTAATAAAAAAATTTACGGATTTCTGACTAAGAATATCAAGTTTAAAATATTAATTTGACTTTTTTAAAAAAGAAACAAAGGTCGGTAGTTTTTTACTTTTTTATTAAAGTGCATGAGCAAAGCTCCCTCGTAAAGGAAAATCTAAAACACGAATTATATATATATGAATGAATGAGGCGACTGATTTGCAGAGTGCACATGATTCTGCACTGTTTAAGCTAAAGATCCTTAGACCACGCTTAACACACATGAGTTTTTGCTCATATTATAAGCCATTAAAGTATAGGATCTCAACACTGTCTTCATCCTCAACAACAAAAATAAAAAAATAAAAAAATTGCCTGTTAATTGACAAAACAAGGAACTGCTTTACTTCAATCCCGAAATAATTATCTAAGAGCAGTAGAGCACACTGAAAAACGGAACAATGTAGGTTTCTAATTAATTTACCTTGTTTTCTCGGCAACCAAACAGAGGTTAAAGGTACGGTAATTAAATGAAAATCTATTAAGCATTAAATGTGCTGACTACAGAACCGAACAATGATTTTGCGGCAAATGAACAGAAAGGATCGTGAAAAACAAACAAAAACACGAATCTTATAGATGCAAATCTACAATGTAGTTCGAAAATCAGATCATGAAGAATCTAAAATCTTTGGAGCTGATGATCGAAATGTCATTTGCCGAGAGAAATGAATCAACATGAGTAAAGGATTTTGAAATTTACCTGCTCTGAAACTGAGAGGTTTTCAAACTTGAGACGTTTGGCAAAGCAATGGCAGGCCGGATCCTCTGCATTAATTTGCAACGCATTGAAGTTACTGAGAAAAGTGAAAGAGGAGAGTTAATGAGTCATTGCAGGTTAAAGGCTATGCACGGTAAACGAGATAGAGGAAGAAGAAAACAACAATGCAGCCATTTGATTAGGAGGAGAAATTTTTTTCTTCTTTTTTTCGATTTTGTTTTTTGTTTCAAGTAGACGTCGTTTTCCATTCTGATTCATCGATTTCTACTTCACTAACAAAATTCAAATTTTCGTATAGTTTAAATATCTTTTTTATATATTTTCTATTGATAATTTAAAATTAAGTCTTAAATTTTCAACATAATTTATATTTGACATAAAATGTTGTGATCGTCTCTAGATATAACATATAAAAATATATTAAATCAAGTATGTTTAAGGTTCAATATCTTTCGAGCATGTTATTTTTTTTACGAAACATTTTTACCATTAAACCTAAAATAAATATACTTTTTGGATGGAAATTATAATGTGTTAAAAGAAAAATCTAATAGCAAATAAAAGAATGGGGGAAATTTAGAAAAATCTTCATTATCCCTCCTAGTCTTAATAATCCCAAATTTAGAAACCTAAAAAATTATATTTTCTTATTTTTTTTTTTTTACCATTGGGCCTAGCTAGCTCTTGACTTCTTGTACGTTTAAATTTATTACTGCAATAAATTAAAAGAAAAAAAAAAGAGAGGTTTCAGTTTAATAGTAATAATCTAGTTCTAGACTTCGGACCGGTTTGGTAGTAATAATGTAGTTGTTGACTTTGGACCACTTTGAAGGCATTTAACTTAAGTGACTACTTAAATGGAAATGAAACGTTAATTTGCCTTCTATTTTTTGCATACTCACCTAATTGTTTGGAGGTGGTTTCATTTATACAATGAAACATTCTTTCGTAAGAATGAGTCAGTCACGTTCGACGAACATCGCTGAACATCACTAATGAAGAGTACTGATGAGTAAAAATTATGGTTTTGTAATTTAGGAGTAGTTATGTATTTTGATATATATTTAAAAGAGAATTAGAAAAAATAATATATTTTAATTAATTTACCTTTTAATTTTTAAATAATTTATAATTATACGAGGAGTCCTTTAAATTTTAAATATTTATAAATTAAATGAATAATGCTCATCGGTGCTCGTCATTAGCAGTACTCATCGATGCTTGTTGAGCGTCGTAAAATTTTTCTATTCAATAATAATATTAATATGTATAGAGTACCCAACTTTATACTTTCGAAATTAACAGTATGATTTAACCATCAAATTTATTTAAAAAAAACAATTCCAATGTAGCACTTCTTAGGTGTTCATTTGATGCTTTAGTTTTTAAAACATTGCATTATCCAAGAAGCATAACTAAATTTGGTAATACTATAATGAGATGATTGTGTCCAAAATAAAATTATTTGCCCAGTAGAGTTAGTCTACGGTACAATAATTTAATATACTTAAAAATGGGCACGAATTAACTTGCCTTAGTGGTTAAGGGAACGATTGTTATTCCTAGAGGTTACGGGTTCGAGCACCAGCAGATGTAATAGGGTGATTGAACATACATTATTAAATGATTGAGAGTATATTTAGAACATATACTACATATAATCACCTTAACTTTAAAAAATATTATAATAACATTTTATGTTTATAACCTAAAATAGTATGTTTTATGAAAAAATAAAACTTAAAAATAAATTAAGACATCTCACCCTAAACTCAACGACCATAAGTTATTATTACAAATAGGAAAGAAGGTGGGAATTAAAAGTGGTCAACTAAGAGGGAACTGAATCTGCTGTGCCACGTAAAGTCTGTCGTCGATATTAATGCAGCCATGTGGCGGTTTCAGTGCCCATGCTGTTTCTTACTTTCACGAAAATAAATAAAGATTAAGCACATTTAATCTGGTGGAGTCGCGATTATCCAACTCCCATAGATTAACCATCTGCTGCTTTTGTAGTTAATATCATCAGCTGGATACGAGGATTACACGTGGATAATTAAGGTAGTGGACGGTGATTGATGAGATGGGCTCGGGATTGGACTCACATGGGCCAACCACCAGCTCGGGAATCGAGGCAAGTTTCAGATTTACATGATTGGGATTTGGCGGGCATGTTCAGTTTCTGGAAGAGAAAACCAAACGCTACAAGACAGACAACAGACTCTAACATTAAAATAACTGAAAAAAGATAATAATATAGGATATATTGTACCATAAAAAATTAACGATATAAAAACTCAAATGGTACATATAATAAAATCTAAAAATCAAAATTTCCTTTAAAAATTTAAATTTCTTTAAAAATCTCAAAATTTTAAATTATTTCAATCAAATTCCCAAATCACTTCTCCCTCACCGTCCGACATCCCCAACAAGTCGATAATTTACCGTTCATCGTGTGTATCTCACCGTTCGACATCCTCCATCCTCTACCGTTAATGGAAACCCAATCGACTTCTTTTTATTTCATTGTTGGATGTTCGTCGACAGTGCAATCGGCGATTCTTGACAACGAGATGATGAGACTTTTAGTAGAGGTGTCCGATGAAGACAAGGGTGGCCGGTGGTGGTTGAATCGGTGGTTAGAGTGGAGGGATTTAGGGTTAGGACTGAGTTTTTTTTTTTGAGAAATTAAAGATTGTTGGGTTAAATAATAGATATTATTATTTTATTTTTTTAATTTTCAAATTTTAATTTCAGAAAATGATCAACCATGTCACATGTTCGAATTTTATTAGGTAACAGAAAAATAATTTCTGTCATAAAAAACCTTAAATGGATCATGAAATAAAAACATTAGGCACCTATTTGGCACAAAATATATTTCAAGTACTTATTTAAAAAATGTATAGTTTAAGCACTTATTTGACTGTTAAACCATAAAAAACATCAAATTAAAAGCGATAATTTTACCCAGATACTCCATTTTTATTATTTTCTTATGAAAATAACACACATTGAAGATTAATTTCGGATGTACTACCCAAACCAACCTAAATAAAAACAAGAAACCATGTACATGGCTCAAAAACTCCGGGAAGGATCACGTGTTTGTGTTGGGAAAAAAATCATGTGATTTCCGGAGAAAAAATGACGCTTCATGGGGGACTCGATTGCTAGAGTTTGATCAAATGCAGAACTAAGTGAAGATGTTTGATCGAATCGCAAGAAGAGGGGTGCTTATCGAGCGAGTCAATTACGAGTTGAGTAGTATTCGACTTATACTCGTTAAAATGTCTTTTTGTTCAACTCGATTCCTTGCTCGTTAAGCTCGTCAAAACTTTCACCTTGTTTTTTTAAATATAAGTAAAATCTAGTGATACTATTAGAGCTTAATGTAAACATACAAATTCAGAAGAAGAAGAAGAAGAAGAAGAAAAAAAAGAAGAAGAAGAAGAAGAAGAAGAAGAAAATGTGAAGACAGCGGAGATAATTAAACGAACATGTCATGACCGAGTTAGAAATGAAGTCGATATTTAAGTGTGAGGCTCTTTTTAGTTTCTCAACAACTTCGAAGAACAATAAATGAGAGAATGCCTTATGTATTTTTGTTGAGGATTGTTTTTCAATTCTGTTGTAATTAGTTAGCTGTGTAGTTTTGATTGTTAGACAGTTACTAATTAGTTAGATGATAACAATTAGTTAGTCTAGCTATTATAAATAGTGATGATGTAAGTTAATGTAAATCAGATAATATGAATGAAAAGTCAAAGTATTCTTTAATCCTTTCTTTTAACATGGTATCAGTAAGCCGGTTTGCCCATTAGCTTTTCACGGGTCTTTGGGCCTGTTTGGGTCTTTTCTTTTCTTGGCTTTTCATCGCGTTTTTTCCTTTTTTCCCTCTTTTCTCAAATTTTGCCCTAATCCGATGCCTCCGTCTGGTGCTTCGTCGGAAATTGACTTCAATCATTCGTTGTTCCTTCATCCGTCAGATACTCCCGGTGGTCTTCTTGTTTCTCATCAGCTTGTTGGTGCTGAGAATTACAACCTTTGGAGCAGATCTATGCGGATTGCTCTCCTTGCCAAGAACAAGCTGGGCTTCGTTGATGGCGATTGCAAGAAGACTGATTACGCTGCCGCTTTGCATCCTCAGTGGGAGCGTTGTAATGCCTTTGTTCTATCCTGGATTTTAAACACGGTCAGTCGTGATTTATCAGCTGGGATTGTGTTTGCTTCAAGTTCTGCGAATGTTTGGGCCGATTTGAAGGAACGGTTTGATAAAGGAGATGGCGCTCGGGTTTATTTTCTCCATCGTGAAATCTCTACCCTATCACAAGGTGATTCCTCTGTTTCGACATATTTTTCTCGTTTCAAATTACTGTGGGATGAATTTAATTCTCTTGTTCCTATTACTTCCTGCAATTGTGAGGTTTCCCAGCAAAATGTCACTCATCTCGCTCAGCAGAGTCTATTTCAATTCTTGATGGGACTCAATGATACTTACTCGGCGATTCGTAGTCAGATTCTGTTAATGAAGCCTTTACCCACTGCAAATCAAGCTTACTCGATGATTGTTCAAGAGGAATCACAGCGCGTTCATCTTTCTGGTGTTTCACCGTTGTCTGAGCATTCTGCCATGTATTCCGCCGCGCCTGACCGTCGTCGCTTCAATGGCTCTTGTGATTACTGCAAAATCAAGGGTCATAAGCGTGAGAATTGCTACAGATTGAACGGTTTTCCTGCTGATTTCAAGTTTACTAAGAAGCGTGCTTCTTCTGCTGCTCTTGCTGTCAATCATGGAGATTCATTGCCTCCTAGTGTTGATCACAACAGTACCTTGCCTTCTACTGCTCCTGTTTTCACTCCTGACCAGTACAGTCAGCTTTTGAGTCTTCTGAATCAAGTTCCTTCTGTTGATTCTGCGGCTAACATGGCAGGTATTGTTTCTGATGATCCCTCTTGTTGTTTTGTTGCTAAGAGGGGTGTTCAATGGGTACTGGATACGGGTGCCACCGATCACATGTTGTCAGATTTTCATAGCTTAGTTTCTCCTTTGTCTTGTGCTTCACAATCCAGGTCTGTCCATTTACCCAATGGTAAAACCGCACCTATCTCTCATGTTGGTTCTTTCCAGATTCTAAGTCAGGTTTGTATCCTATTTCTTCATCTCTTTCTTATGTTCATTTACCCCTTCATACTCAGTCTTTTCTTTCTTCTACCTCTTCTTTAATTGAGCCAAAAACCTTTTCACAAGCCATTCAAAATCCCCTCTGGATTGAAGCCATGAAGGAGGAGATCTCTGCTTTGGAATCTAACAACACTTGGTCTGTGGTTGCTCTGCCTCCTGGTAAGGTCCCAATTGGGTGTAAGTGGGTGTTTCGAATCAAAGTTCGGGCTGATGGTGAGGTGGAACGTTATAAAGCTCGCCTTGTTGCCAAAGGCTTTACTCAGCAAGAAGGTGTTGATTATTCTGAAACATTTTCCCCCGTGGCCAAGTTAGTTACTGTTCGTACTGTCTTGGCTCTTGCTTCTATGTTCAATTGGCCCCTGCTTCAAATGGATGTCTATAATGCCTTTTTACAAGATGACTTGCTGGAAGAAGTTTATATGTGTTTGCCTGAAGGTTTTTGCAGCCAGGGGGAGTCTAAGGTCTGCAGGCTGCAAAAGTCCTTATATGGTCTTAAGCAAGCCTCTCGACAATGGAATCTAAAGCTTACAGAAGCTTTGATTAATGCTGGTTATAGTCAGAGTAAAAGTGACTATTCAATGTTTACCAAAAGGAGTGGTTCAAGTATAGTCATAATGCTGATTTATGTGGATGACTTAATGATAACCGGTAATGATGATGTTTTGATTCAAGAACTCAAGGAGCTTTTAAATAAGAGCTTTAAGATGAAAGATCTTGGTGAGTTAAAGTATTTCTTGGGTTTGGAGATACTGAGATCTAAAAGTGGAATTGTGGTTAATCAGCGCAAGTATACTTTGGAGCTCATTGAAGACTCAGGTTTAGGGGGAGCTAAACCTGCTCTTACTCCATTGGAACAAAATCAGAAGCTTACTTCTGTTGTTTATGATGAAGGTCTAGGAGATAATGAAGTTAATGATGAGCTGTTACCCGATAAATCAATTTATCAAAGGTTAATTGGTAGATTGATTTACTTGACACATACTAGACCAGATGTTACATATGCTGTTCAACATTTAAGCCAGTTTATGCAACATCCAAAGAAGTCACATCTTGATGCAGCTTTTAGAGTGATCAGGTACATAAAGAAGAATCCAGGGCAAGGAATTTTTTTGAAAGCTGTAACCAAATGTTAGTTAACAGCCTATTGCGATTCTGATTGGGCTTCATGTCCGATGACAAGAAGATCAGTAACAGGATATTGTGTGATGCTAGGAGATTTTTTAATCTCATGGAAGTCAAAAAAGCAAACAACAATAGCAAGATCCTCAGCCGAAGCTGAATACCGAAGCATGGCAGCAACAGCAGCTGAGATTGTGTGGCTTAGGGGTCTGATACTTGAACTGGGAGTTGTTGAAGTACACCCAGCTCAACTATGGTGTGACAGCAAAGCAGCATTACAAATTTCAGCAAATCCAGTCTTCCATGAGCGAACAAAACACATTGAGATTGATTGTCATTTTGTTCGAGAAAAGATTCAAGAAGGAGTGATACGAGCTGATTACATCAAGTCAGAAGAGCAGCTAGCAGATGTGATGACTAAAGCTCTTGGCACACAGCAGCATCAATATTTGATTTCCAAGTTGGGGTTGAAAGATGTTTTCCAACCACCAACTTGAGGGGGAGTGTTGAGGATTGTTTTTCAATTCTGTTGTAATTAGTTAGCTGTGTAGTTTTGATTGTTAGACAGTTACTAATTAGTTAGATGATAACAATTAGTTAGTCTAGCTATTATAAATAGTGATGATGTAAGTTAATGTAAATCAGATAATATGAATGAAAAGTCAAAGTATTCTTTAATCCTTTCTTTTAACAATTTTTGTGTTTTAACTTTTGATCGAATTTTTATATATATATGAGAACTCAAGACTTGTTCCCTTTTATATTTTTAGACATAACGGAATTATAAAAGAAGAAAAAGAAATGTTTTAATAAAATAAAAAGGTAATTATTATAATTTAATTTCTTATTACTACAATTAACTTTTTGAATTCTCTAAAAATACAAAAAAAAAAATTAAGAATTTAAAATCAAATATTTTGTGTGTAAATAATAAGCCGCTCGCGAACTTATCGAGTCGTGTTACGACTTGTTCAACTCAACTCGTTAAAATCTCGAGTCAAACGTTGACCGAGCTTAAGCTCAAGCTGATTATGAGCTGGCTCAACTCAATTAGCACCCTTACCCTTACGTAGCTTTGCATGGGCAGCAAGGCCTGATGCACCAGAGAACATAAGGTCAATACTTATGAATCAATGCAATTCAGATGAAACCAAATGCATGTTTCTAAACTGTAGTTGAGGTGGATGTGATAAGCCCAAATCGGCCGTCGAGCTCTTCATGGACCCTGGAGATAGCCCAACAAGAATATCGGTATTCGATTCACTTGTTTCGGGTTGCATTCCGGTTTTGTTCGATGCATTTACGGGAGGATCATAGCAAATATGAACTATTGCCTGGTTTGGTGAACGGAGACTCAAAATCCCAGCTTTAAACATTCAAAGACGCATTCAACTTGGTTGAAAGAAAGGGGAAACAGAATTGAATAACAACCGGGCACCGGCTCTTGTATATTGTTTTGTCGTGTTTTCTTGTTTTCATGAGACACGACACATGAGAGTTTTGACGTTTTGTTTTTGTTCTAATATGAACCCATTCCAAGTTGTACATTGTACATAAAGCAACGTCACGTTAAATATCCCTTCTTCGTTTAGTATTAATTTCACTTAATATTCAAATAGGTGCTCGAACTATGCTGGTGCTCAAACTATTTTTAGCTCTAAATAGGTTCTTAAAATTTAATTTTGGTCATTTTAGGTGTTTAACAGTTAACTACTGTTATTTTTATTAAAAATAATAGTTTTTATTTTATTTCTTTTTTAATTTAATTTATTTTTTAACTTAATTTTATTTAAAAAACCCTAAATTTCCCAAAACTCACAAAATAGCCCACATTCGAAATCCCTAACTTCCCCATCCGATTCTGCCGTTGCCCTCATATCCGCCGCCGAACCACCACGACTATTTTCCCAACCACCCATCACTGGTAACTGGCGGTAGGTGTGTCGATCGGCTTCCTAACGTCGAAAGAAGCCAAAATCACAAAAAAGAAGTCGTCGGCCCACATATCGTCGGTTATCGGCGATGGATGGTTGGGGGAAATAGTCGTTGTGGTCCGGCAGCGGTAGTGGTGGTCTTCGGTGAGGCAGTAAACGACGACAACGACGGTAATTTTAAGGATTTTGAGATTTGGGACTGTTTTGTAAAGATTTAAAACTGTCGGTTTTTAAAAAAATGAATTTTGAATTTTATTTAAAAATTAATTAAAAGAAATTAAAAATTAAAAATGTCATTTGTCAAATTTTAATTGGCTAACGTTTTTTAGTAACGGTTAAACACTTAAAATGATCAAAATTGAAACTTTGAGCACCTATTTAGACTTAAAAATAATTTAGGCACCAAAGCAGATCCACAAGCATAGTTTGTGCACCTATCTGGATATCAAGTCTATTAATTTTGAAACGAGTGTTGGACTAAAAATGGGTGCTTAAACATTTTGCAACTTTTAAAGAAAGAACTGAATTTCAAATGACTGTTTAGGAAATATTCCTAAACAAAGCCTAAGATGCTTAGCCAACCCCATTTGTTTCGCCTCCTTCCTTCCCACCACGGAAGATCTTTCTAGAAAACTACCAAAAGACTGCTGCTCAACTCAATCCAACGTTTTCAAATTGAGGAATGCACAAAACCACAAAGCGTTCACACGCCCAGAACCCCCCCCCCCCCCCCCCCCCCCCAAAAAAAAAAAAAAAAAAAAAAAACCCGTTAATAAATGTTTTGGTCCTTAAATTATTAGTTCCGTATCTGTATACTTTTTTTCAGTTTAGTCCTTTCTAATTTACAATCATTCGGTCGTAACGTTTCCCCATTGCACTTTTCAATTTAAAAAATACAGTATTACCCAATTTAGTGGCACGTTTAATTAAAGTTAATAAATCTCACATTGTTAGTAGTTTCAATGAAAAAGTAAAAGATGTTTGTTTTAAGAGGTCCGGGCTCAAATCAATTTACCTACAAAGTGTGTGTGCATTATCAAAGAGTTAAAAATGTTTATGAATATTTATTATCTTGTAATCAACTTTAAATTATTCAAAACAATAATAAAATTTACAAATTTTAAAAAATAAAATATCTCAAATTTTTAAAATTTATGTTTTGAGTTTATATTCTTCTAAAATTGCAATTATGTCTAATTCTTTAAAAAAATAAAAAACCATAAATCACTGAAAATAATTTTTTATGATTAATCATATGTGATTATATGGTAGTATTTGTTCTATAATCTTAGCATTTTAAAAAGATACACATCATGCAAATACACTGATTAAACTCGAATCACCTATAAATAACAACGCTGCTTCTACTGGGACACTCAATAAGTTCAGTTATTTTTTTATTTGACAGAAAATAACATGACGAGATAACATGTAGACATATAGGTCAGACAGATAAAAATTTGTACAGTTACCAAACTAATAATTTAGTTATATTACAGGGACCAAAAG
>OY288267.1:88154341-88166841 GCA_958450335.1 Hibiscus tridactylites
AACATGAGATATACTTTTACCTCTAACTACTTCCAAACCAAGAAAGAACCCTAGCTGACCCAGATCTTTAAGAGCAAACCTATCACACAACAATTGAACCACCATTTCAACCTCATTCTCTGAGTGACCAGTGAGTATGATATCATCGACGCACACTAACATGTACGTACAACCAACTGCATATTTGCAAATGAACAAAGATGCATTAGCGCTCGATTCAACAAATCCAATCTCAAGTAAGAAATTCTTGAGCTTCATATGCCAATTTGTAGAACTAAGTGTTTTGATATAATATTTGAAAAATGTTTTGGACTAAATTGAAAAAAATTTGAAATATGTTTTTAGTCAAAAACAACTTGAAAAATATGTTTAAGGGTTTTTACAAGGCTTTGGAATGATTTAAAAGTACATTTAAAGTAGTCAAAATCATGAATTTCAAGTACTCGTACCGATACGGTCTGGCACCGTACCGATACGCCTTAGGGTTTCAACTACAAGAATTTTCTAGTAGCCAAAACTCGTACCGATACGCTTAACCGTATCGATACGGTGTGTTTTTTAAACAGCCCAACGGCTAGTCGTGTACCGATACGGTTGTATCGCGTACTGATACGCCTAACTACCCCAACGGTCATTTTCCCAACGGTCTTTTAATTTGCAGGACCGTACCGATACGCTAGGTAAGCGTATCGGTACGCATCAGCTGAAGAAGCCACTACAAGAATATAGGTTTTTAGTGACAAATTGATAGTGACTGGGAATAATTTTGTCACAAATATTAACTTTTTGTGACAATTTTTTTGTGCGACACAATTAGTATAAGTAATTGTGACATATTTTTATTTGGTCACTGTAACAGTAGTAATTGTGACGATTGCATTTTTCACAAATGAATTCTCACTATAAGTATACAATTGTGACACAAAATTCATTGTCACTAAAACTTTGACACATGATAGTGACGATATGTGAAGTGGTCACTATTATTTGATATTTGTTGTTACAATGAAATTACTTGTCACTTAAAGTTTCACTTTTTGTTGTGTTTAAATTTTGTCACAAATAAAAAAAATAAAAGTAATGACAAATTAGACATTGTCACAATGATAAATTTATTTTTATAATTATAAAAATTAAAGTTATCATAAACTAGTTTGTCAAAAGGTAAAATATTTCTATAGTCTATATACTATGTGTAAATTGTTGTTTTAGTCAATCTATTTTTGATCAACTTTAGTCCCTATATTTCTTAAATTTTAAAATTTTAATCCTAATCCTAACGAGACACCGAAAATATGACTAAATTACAAGGACTAAAAATGATCAAATTAAAGAAAAAAAATTAAATAAGCAACTTATGTATAACAAATTAGCTAAAAAGAAAATTTTACTTAACATATTTAAATACGACCATTCATGTCAGGATAAAAAATTCAAAATTTAAAAAGTATAGAAATTTAAGTGACCAAATTAGAGTACAAAGACTACTATGTGATTTTAGCATAATATATGATAGAATTTTTTTTTTGAAAATTTTAACAATGATATTACATTTTGATTAGTTTTTTCTACAAAAAAAAATCTAAATGGTTTCTTCAACATACATACTTCGTATAAGAAACCATAGAAAAATTAGGTAAATTATTATTATAATAATGTGTTATAATTAATAAATATTTTTAAAATAAATAAAATTAATTTCAATTACAATTAAACCTAAATATTATTTTTCTTTCAAAATAGTATAAAATTTATTGCCTAGCCTAGTGGATACGTATTGCACTCTCGCCCTAAAGGTTCCAGGTTCGATCCTTCTTGAAGCCATGCATTGCATTTATTTACTAAAAATTGATATTTGAATATGTTACATCATCTATAATTAAATTTCAGTGATCTAATCCATTAAATTTCAGGGACAATTAGTGATTAGTTTAAACCCTAAATAAAATGGTTACAACTAAAAATATAATTAATTTTTAATTATTGACAGTGACGACATATTTTTGACACTATTTAAATATGTATTTGTGATAGAATGTTTGTCACTAGTAAGAATAACATTAGTGTCTAAATTTTAGTCACTATTAATAATCATTTGTGTCAAATAGTGTGGTCATAAAAAACATAACTATTGTGACGAAATACATGAAAGTTGTCACTAATATAATAGTGACGGAGTTATTAGTGACGACAGGTGACGACTTAGAAAAATAGTCACTGTAAATTTAAGTGACTAAATCTAACACTTTTTGTGACTATTTTCAATGTCACTACAAATGCATTTTCTTGTAGTGAGCCCAACAACTAATTCCTTATTGGGACCGTATCGATACGGTTTGAAGTGTATCGATACGCCAAGCTGCAGAACTGTATTATGGTGGGAAATAAAGGCTCCAACGGCTCCAATTCAATTCCAACGGCTAGTAACGGCCACAAACTCATAAGAAGTATAAAAGGGACCTCCAAACATCAAGAACAAGTAAATGCTTCAATTGTTACAACATTATGATGTCAAAATATGTCTAGAGCTTAAATTGTAAATTCCTTGCTTAGACAACACTTGTGAGCTTACATTGTTATATTTGCTCAAGTGTTTAGGTTTTGGGTGAGTGCATAGAATTGCAAACAAACACCTTTTAGAGGGATTTCTAATTTGCTAAGTTTTTCTTGTAAAAGAGAGTGTTTCCTCAAGCTTTGGGTAGAAAGCTTTGAGGGTTGTAAAGGTTGCCTCCTTAACCTAGAAAAGAGGACGAAATTCTTAGTGAATTTGTTTGGAAATCCTTAGTAGGAAGCTAAGGTAGTGGATGTAGGCTTTGGGTTAGAAAGTCGAACTACTCTAAATCATTGTGTTTATCTCTTATTTTTAGCTTCCACCAAATCACCCAAAAATCCAATCTTTTCCAAACTTGGTAACCACATCGGTTGAACGAAATCGAGCCCCTAAAATCTCAACACAATTGCGAGGGGCTTGTCTCAAGCCATAAAGAGCAAATTGTAACTTGCATACCAACCTGGATCCGTCTAGAGTTTCTTGCTCAAACCCCGATGGTTGATCCATGTAAACACTCTCATCCAGATCACCATTCAAAAAAGCATTGTTAATATCAACTTGTCTTAGAACCCAATTATTTGTTACATCAAATGACAACACTACATTCAAAGTTGTCATCTTGACAATAGGACTAAAAGTGTCCCTGAAATCCTAACCAGAGACTTGCGAGAACCCTTTTGCTACTAACCTTGCTTTGTGCTTGGAAACGGTACCATATAGATTCTTTTTCAACCTAAACACCCATTTACACCCTACTGTGGAATGCCCTTTAGGCAACGGGACTAGTGTCCAAGTGTGATTGTTTTTCAAAGCATCCAACTCAGCCTGGACAGCTTCCTTCCACGCAAGTGATTTCAATGCTTCTTGAATATTAACAGGTTCAACTTCATCAGTCACTTTATCAATAACATAAATCTTAGGTTTGAAAATTCCATTTTTACTCATGGTTACCATAGAATGACCAGCACCAGCACTCACAATACTAGTCTCACTTTGAACATTACACCCAACATCAGTTTCACCTGGAACACTACAACTTGTACCATTTCTTGACACATTGAGAGCATTATTTGTAGAATCACACACCTGAGCTGCCTCTTTTTGTGCTGGTTCTACCAAAGGCGATTGTGTTTGTGTTGAACTTGATGTACAAGGTACACAACCTGACTGATCTGAATTGGAGCCATGTGACTGAGCTGAATATGCTGGATTAGACTCAAAATCATCTTGATGTGTGAATTGAGTGTGATCACCAATCGTGTCACCGGTGCTACCATCCAAACCAACCACCTCTTATCTAGTGTGATTGCTATGAGTCACTATAGGAAAAGCACAAGATCTAAACTGTGTGGCTTGCACATGCTTCCCACTACTTTTATCTGTAAAAGGAAAATGGCTATTATCAAAAACTACATGCCTCGAAATATACATTTTTCCATTTGATGTCAGGCACAAGTAACCCTTGTGTTGACAACTATAACCAAGAAATGTACACTCATGTGAACGAAAAATCAAGCTTGTGTTGCTGAAACACCCTCAAGTGTGGAAAGCAACGGCAACCAAACACCTTCATCTCAGTGTAAACAGGCTTCTTAGAGTACAAACACTCATAGGGTGATTTACCCTGCAGAACACGTGTTGGCAACCTATTGATAAGATGAATAGTTGCACATACAACAAAAGACCAATACTGAAGTGTTAAAGAAGACCGAGCCAACAAAACTAGAGCTAACTCAATAATATGCCTATGCTTTCGTTCAACGGTTCTATTTTGTTCCGATGTGTGTGAACAAGACACATGATGTTTAATTCCCTCAGAAGCCAGCACTCTTGACAAAGCACGATACTCACCACCCAATCAGATTGAAACTTTTTTATGCTAGTGCCAAACTAATTTTGAACCAACTTGTGAAATAACAAGAAAGCCTGTAATGTTTGACTCTTATCCTTGAGCATATACAGCCAAGTGTGACGAGTATGAGCATCCACAAAGGTTATATAATATCGAAAACCATTAGATATAACGTGAGCTGACCCCCAAAGGTCAAAAAAAACCAACTGAAAAGGTTTATTATACACAGTTGTGGAAGAAGGAAAAGGAAGCTTGTGACTCTTCCCAACCCTACAAGCAACACATGAGGCAAAACTGTTTTATTGAACTTGGAAGAAAATTTTACACTTGTTTAATTACAAATCTACATGAGACACTCATGAGCTGGATGCCCAAGGTGTCTATGCCAAAGCTCATAACTATTGCTAACATTATTTACAGGAACATGTTCAACATCAACCACATTGCAAGCGACATCATCATCTCTAGGAACCAAATCTGCAACAAACTGATACAATCCATCTCTCTCGACACCTTGAAGCAACACATCACCTGAAACTTCATCACGAACCAAATATTTTGATGCATGGAATTCAAAAAACACGCCATTATCTCTAGCAAACTTAGACACCGAGAGTAAATTCTTAGTAACATGTGGTACGTGCAAGATATTAGACAAAAAAAGCTTGCGAGAAGAACAAGAAGAGAAAATAGCAGATTTCCCCAAATGTGCAATGTCTAATCTAACACCATTACCCACTACAATCTTACCTAGACCATTGTAGCTGGACAATCTCAACAAATTTGCTGAATCTGGTGTCACATGATGTGTTTCACCAGAATCAACAACCCAAGAATTTCGAGAAGCAGATGCAACACTGACCTAGGGAGATTCTTGATCACCGTCATTCACGCCTTGTTCATCAAATGTTCCCAGTTGCACATGTCCTGAAGCAAGAGATTCTTCACCGTCATTCACGCCTTGTTTTAAGTATATTTGATAGTTCTTTAAATTATCTTTATTAAATACATTGACACTCATGTTAAATAATTTAACTAAAATTTTAAAATAATTACAAATTAATTTAAATAAAATAATATTAAAACTAATAAAATATTTGTTAGTTTTCAAATAAATACATTTACCTCTAAAAATATTTTTTTTCTAAATCGTGCAACTCTCTTCATTTAAAAAAAGCTTTTCTAGTTAAAACAAGTTTGAAACCTAAATTCTTCTTTTGATTTTTATTTTTTATTTCTGATAAACTGTAATTGATTTGAGTGCTTGAAACTTAAAATCATTTTGAATTCATACTCTCTTTGAATAATCCTATAACTCTAAATCGGTTTTGAAATATATAATTCATGTTTGCTTGCACAACAATTGTCATCGCCAATACTTAATTTCATTAGAATAAGTTTTTCTACTCTCTAAAACATAATTACACCCGTGTAAGAGAGTTGTAATCTCTCAAACATATTTATATGGTATAGATTGTTTTTCAATGTCAATGTCTCTGACTATAAACCATATTTACTTGCACAACAATTATACCTTATCAATTTAAAAAAAACAATTACACCTTATAAATACATTATTACACCAATATAAATTGATTCTATATTATTACACTGATGAGTGAACTACAAAATTTAAATTTCTGGATCCACCTCTGAATGAGGGTGTGTTGTAGCTAGGGGTGAACAAAACTCGACTCGAGGCGAAAATACTCGACTCGAAATTTTATAAACTCGAATGACTCGAAAAAAATTCAAATAAAGTTTGAGTTGTAAAATAGAAATTCGAATAACTCAAAATTTTTAGTAATTAGTAGATTTATTTTTAAGGTCGAGACGAGTCCCTATATTTTATGATATATACATACCGATATATAAAAATATGAAGAAATATTGTCACATTTGAAAAAATATGAAGAAATATATATGTGCATATCTTATATGATTAGAGAAAGTCGTTTAAATTGGAATAAAACCATATTATAACATGATAAATAATTATAATTAATTTTTTATAGGAACTCGAAAACTCGAATCGAATCGAAAAAATTTCAAATAAAGTTTGAGTGGTAAAATTCGACACGTCAACTCGAATAACTCAAAATTTTTTGACTCGACTCGATCGAACGCTCACCCCTAGTTGTAGTCTTCCTCCTAAGTAGCAGCAAATGCAGCACAATTGTAAAAAGATTTCTTCATGGCCAATGTACGTGTGCAGCATATACCAACAGTGGTGCAGCCTCCTAAATGGAATAACCCACCGGCGGGAAAGATTAAAATCAATGTTGATGGGGAGTTCATAGCATCTTCTTGCAGTGCACAGCTATTGGATTATTTTCAAAGATCACGATGGCTTTGATCGAGCAGGGCTTGCGACTCGACTCACGGGACCTCAGAATGCCGAGAGCCCGAGACTGCAGAGGCCTTTGCCTTTTGTGAGGGCATTTGCCTAGCCCTTATGAATGGTTGGCATGATGCATGGGTCGAAGGTAGGGTTGACCGTTCGATCGAGTCGAGTCAAAAAAATTCGAGTTATTTGAGTTTGCAAGTTCTATTTTAATATTCAAACTTTATTTGAAATTTTTTCGAGACGAGTTTCGAGTTTCTGTACAAATTTAATTGTACATATATATTTCTTCGTATATATATTTTTATATGCATATACGTAGCGGTGCATGTGTATATTTCTATATGCATATATTTACTGGACACTCAATATTGTAACAACGGTCCACTTAGGTATGCCTCATCCGTATTGTATTTCGGTCGTTGTAATGTCTGATGTGATCAATTGCTAATAATGAAATCCATTTTTTTCTAAAGAAAATATTTTTTCCCTAAAGATGAAAAACTTGATTGGTTTAATAGAACACTAATCAAAGACTCTAAACTCGTTTTCAATATGTATGTCATTGACATAAATCATATCATTTAACCTAATTATGATCATTAGAACCATCAACAACGCTTAGAACACCTAATTGCAATTTTCCATAAATTAAGCTAAAAGCTAGCTTAGATTTTCATTGATTCATCAAAATCTAGAATTATATTTGTAAAAAAGAAGTTTAGATTCATATTATACATATAAAAAAGAAGAGATCACAACAAAAATACTTAGTTTAATTTTGAATAAAAGGATTCATCATTAAAAGTTCTAAAACATATGAAATCTTAAAGAAATTTTGATTTCTCAAATCTTTGGATCAAATATTGATTTAAAACAACAAAACAAGTGGAATTCCTAAGAAAAAACATAATCTTGCCTTGATTTTGAAGGGAAAACGGATTTAGAATAATTTATTGAAAAATGGAGGAAGAAGAAGATGATAGCAAAATGGGTTTGGAAGGAAACCCTCGTTAGTTTAAAACAAGGTCTCTGGAATTTTGGCTAATTGAAAAGAAAACAATTTAATTGCTTCTTTAAAGGTTCATATTTTGCTCCTTGATCAATTTGATCCCCTTTTCACTTTAAAACACAAAATGGACTAATTTCAAAATAATTCCCAAAATTAAACATTCAATTGACTAACATATGTTTTAAAAATATTCTTTTACCTTTTTAGAAATAATCCTATTAACTGAAAAATTGACTAAAATATAATTTTTTTTCCAAAAATACCAGGAAATTCACAAATGACTCTAACCAAACTACTAGCTTCGAAACTGGATCGTGACTAGGGCTGTAAATGAGACGAGACAGATCGCAAGCTACTCGAGCTCGACTCGATCAAAGCTTGGTCAAAGCTCGACTCGATTGGACTCGGCTCGAGTTCTTGACAAGCCGAGCGGAGTTACTTGATACCCGACTCGAAAAGCTCACGAGCTACTAAAAAATATAATATACTATTTTTTATTTTTTATAATTTAAAATCTAATTTCTTAAACTTAAAACCCTAAATATTAACCCTAAACATAAGTATTAAACCCTAAAATTTAAATCCTAAATTCTAAAGTAACAACCTAAACTTCTAAACCCTAAACTAACACCCTAAAATTAACATGCTTGAGTTTACACAACTTGTGTATCAAAGTTTTTTCTTCATAGGACTTTAAATGAGGCGTAACAGATGAAGAGTTACTCGAGTCCAATGCAGTCAAAAATCGCTCAACACTTGACTCGATTGGGCTTGAATCAAGCTCGAACTTGACTCAAATTCTAAACGAGCCGAGTCGAGCTCGGATTTCTCAGGCTCGTTAAAAATTACTCAAGCTCGAACTCTACTCGAAATCTTAACGAGCCGAGCCGAGCTTAGCACTACTCGAACTCGACTCGGCTCGTTTACACCCCTAATCGTGACATTGATCGATTAGCATGGAAACCGAATTTGGTCAATTTATTCACTTGGTATGTCTAATATGATGCTCCTAAATGAAAATTAATTGTTACATTATCTTTTTCAACCGAATATTATCGACAAATAATTATTGTAACTTTTAATAATTCAAATGATCAGTTTATAACTTTTAATAATTCAAGTGATCAACGAAAAAGTATCTTATAATCGAGAGACTAGCATAGTTTAGCTTTTAAGTAAATATAAAAATTACTAAAAAAATTGGGAAATCTGGTCAGATTTAGACAAGAGTCTTCAGTCTTGCGTGCCAATCCATTACCAGCAACAATGTCCAACATCCAAAGGAGGATGGATTTCTAACCAATACTTTAATGTTTTATTTTATTCCCTCCATTACGCTTTCTTCCAATCCAACGCTTCTTATTTCTCCATTCTCTCAAATCTAAATCTGCACCGTCTGATCAATCGAACATATCCTCCTCACTCTTCCATCACTCCTTCAGATCTAACCAGACAACTAACCCTTTATTTTGTTTGTCATTTCCTCATCTTCCCCCAAAAAAAGTCTGAGACTTTGAGCTCAAAGTTACTATCTTTACTGTTATTATCCTGAAAGAGAAAGACCCAAATGGTGGAAGCGCAAACATGGACTACAAGGAGGATGAGCAACCCAAGATTGGACTCGACAACCACCGCCGACCACCAAGCTCTGGACATCCCGGCAACCCCAACCGGCGATGTTAGAAACAGCATCTACACCGTTGGATCACATCTCTCTCCCAACCTCTTAACAGCACTCATTATTGCTTCATGGTTCATGTCCAACATTGGGGTCCTTTTACTCAACAAGTATCTCCTCAGCTTTTATGGCTACCATTATCCAATTTTCCTCACCATGCTTCACATGATCTCCTGCGCTTCTTACAGCTACGTAGCCATAAACTTCCTTGAAATAGTTCCAAGACAACATATTTTGTCGAGGAAACAGCTGTTCAAGATCTTTGCTTTGAGTGCCATTTTCTGTTTCTCCGTGGTCTGTGGGAACACTTCTTTAAGGTACATTCCGGTGTCGTTTAACCAAGCTATTGGCGCCACCACCCCTTTTTTTACTGCAATTTTCTCTTTTTTAATCACCTGCAAGAAGGAATCTCCTGGAGTTTATTGTGCACTTTTGCCTGTGGTTTCTGGGATTGTGTTGGCTAGTAACAGTGAGCCTTTGTTTAACCTTTTTGGGTTCTTGGTCTGCATTGGGTCAACCGCTGGTCGTGCTTTAAAGTCTGTAGTTCAAGGGATTTTGTTAACAAGTGAAGCTGAGAAGCTACATTCCATGAACTTGTTACTTTATATGGCGCCAATGGCTGCCATGATTTTGTTACCATTTACTCTTTATATTGAAGGGAATGTTGCAAGCATCACAATTGAGAAAGCTAGGACCGATCCTTTCATTGTTTACTTGTTGGTTGGGAATGCTACGGTGGCCTATTTGGTGAATTTAACAAATTTTTTGGTCACCAAGCATACAAGTGCTCTTACCCTGCAGGTTTTGGGCAATGCCAAAGCTGCGGTGGCGGCATTCGTGTCGGTTATGATCTTCAGGAATCCGGTGACCGTGATGGGGATGGGAGGTTTCGGTGTTACAATTATGGGTGTTGTGCTTTACAGTGAGGCAAAGAAACGATCCAAGTTCACAACACACTGACAGTAAGGTGAAAAACAAAGGAATCCTATTTCTTTTCAATTGTTGGTTATATTCTCTTGCTTTTATTTGGATTTTGTTGGATTTAATGCAAGGAAAGAATCGAAAAAGCGAATTCGGATAAAAGAAAATTGTGATTGGATTGTATAGGAAGAATGGAGGAGAAAAAGAGGGGAAAAGGGTTAGATCAAGATGCTCTCTTTTTCTTTTTGTTATTGGGGTGGTTTAAGAGAATAAAATTCTCTCTTTTCACTTTTCCCCTGTTTGTAATCTTATCATATGGTTTTGCTTCATTGATATGGACAGATAAAAAGATATGTTCTTGCAATGTTCAATTTCTTAATTTGGAGTTTGGGGGTCCAAATCCAATATTCTGAGTTTGGGTTTAATAGAAAGCATGTTTCTGGTATGACAGAACAGTCAAAGAATGGATTTTTGGTTCATTTTCAGGTGTCCTGAGAATCTGAATACAACTTTCTGCTTCTGTATGAATTATGACATATAAAGTAGGTTTCTCATTCCAATGAAAATTGGTCAATTGTTCCAGGAAACTAACTGCTCCCAATGTTGGAATACCAAGTTTTAGCTTCAAAGCATATTTTTAGCTTTTATTGCACCAGTAGGAGAAATGTTTTTGTTCTGTTTTTTTCTGGCGAAATTCCCTGGAAATGGGGCTGTGAATGTGTGAATGGTTGGTTGGCAGCTGTTTAGCCGTCTGGATGGCGGTTGGCACGGATGTGAGTGGCGGTGTAGGATTCACAAAAAGTGCAGCTGGTGCTGGCGGATTGGGACATTGCAATCAGCAAGTTGCAGCAGAGTGGGACATGTGATTAGGGTTGGGTGGTTGTTGGAACTTTATTGTCCTAGTGGGCGTGGCTAGCTTTGAACTTATTGCGTTAGTTGAAGGCCAAATTGAGGGTTTGGTGTTTAGGCATAAGAGACCAAGCAATTGGTTTTCTTGTGTCTAGGGTGAGCGTACGATCGAGTTGAGTCAAATTTTTTTGAATTATTCGAGTTTACAACTATTATTTTAGGACTCAAATTTTATTTTAAAAAAATTTCCTATTCGAGTCAAGTTTTCGAGTTACTCTACAAATTTAACTGTAATTATTTATATCATAGTACATATTGATTTCAATTTAAACGACTTTTTATATTCATATATATATATATATATTAGGCAGAATTGAAGGACTCGACTCGAACTTAAAAACAGATATATTAATTACTAAAAATTGAGTTATTCGAATTTTAATTTTACAACTCAAACTTTGGTTTAAATTTTTTTCGAGTCGAGTAAAAAAATTGTTTTTTTCAGATGAGTTTTGCTCACTCCTACCTGTGTCCAGTAGGGGTGAGCAAAACTCGACTTGATTCGAAAAAATTGAACTCCCCTTGAATTGTAATTTCATAAATTCGGCTTAAAAAATTCAAATGAAGTAAGAGCTATAATGGAAGTTCGAATAATTTGAAAATTTTAGTAATTAATGGATCAGTTTTTAGGTTCGAGTCGAGTGCCTCATTCTGACTAATATATGTATATCGCATATGAAAAATACGAAAAAATATAAAAGAAAATTTACGCTATGACTCTTTCGTATACGTATGCTTTGATTCGAATGGAAATTTTGAAGAAACTTAAGCTTAGTTATGCTATAAAAAAAAGATTCTTGGCTTGAGTTATTTTCTCCTGGCCAAAAAGAGCATTTATTCTCTGTAATTCATTTCAAAAGATTTCAATCGGTATATACATACATGAAAAATATGAAGAAATTTATATACGTAAATCGTATATAATTTTAGAAAGTTGTTTAAATTAAAAACAATTAATACAATAATATGATAAATGCTTACAATTAAATTTGAACATACACTTGAACAACTCAACTCGAATTGAAGAAATTCTAAATAAAATTTGAGTTATAAAAATAAGACTTGTCAACTCAATTAATTAAAAATTTTTGACTCAACTCGATCGGATCGAATACTTACCCCTAGTGTCCATTTCATAACTCTGTCAACACAGGAAATAGAACCAAAATTTCCTAGTTTATTTGGGATGTTGCATCTGCATCACATGCATTCCATAAAACAGTGTGGGCTCCA